>APFE031238269.1:0-16510 GCA_000404065.3 Pinus taeda
GGCAGGGCTTGAGGTTGTGGGGGTGGGGAGGACCACTGAGGGAAGAAGGCAAAGTAGCGGAGGAGGGAGGGGGATCAAGAGGGAAGGATGGGGGAATGGTCGAGAGGACCTACTGATGTGAGTCGAGGGGATAGGGGATGGAGGACGGGATGAAATCTTGATCTGATGCAGCTGCAGAGTGCATATGGAGTGCAGAACATGCAGAAGAAAAAACAAAAACAGAGTCAGGGAGAGGAGGAGTACCTGAGGAGCGAGTAGCCTTAGCAGCAGCCCTTGATCAGGTCATCGACGGGGAGGGAGGACGAGGAGCACTTGTAGTCGGCAGATGATTTGGAGACCCCTTCCTGTGTATTGATGAGGCAGCCGGAGGAGACGACCTTGGAACGGATGCAGGAGCCTTAGCAGTCTCACCTTCAGGTCCTTTTGGAGGGTCCAAGTCCCTTTGCACCAATGGGCATTCCTTGAATAAGTGTCCAACTTTGTGGCACCTGCGACACCTGAAAGGGACTCCTTCATAGTCCAGGATTTGAATCCTAGTGAAATTCTTCCATTGTAGAGTGAGTTTCTCCTCTAATCCTTCTCTCGTATCCAGGTGTACTAGTATGTGTGCCAGAGACCTGTTCTTGGATTGGATATAGGATCTATCGTAGTCCAAATAGGTACCCAGCGCGTTCCCAATATGGACAAACACGTCCTCGGACCAATACTGCAGCGGGAGTCTAGGCAATCTAACCCATAATGGTCCAGCCCCAATCTGTTCTCTTTCAGGGTCGAAAAGTGGGTTCCATCGCTTCAACATGACCAGGGCCATTTCAATGTACCAATATCTTGCAAGTGCCCGGCTGGTGTATTCCTCTTGCATGAAGTGGAGCACAAACCAGCCACGAGGTAGGGTCTGCACTTCTGGAAGATCTTTGAATATGTTGCCCCAAATCTCCTTGACCTAGAGGCTAAGTTGCGTCGCAGAGTATGCACGGCCCCGAACCCTACCCACTAGAACCTTACCAGCCGTATTGACAACCTCTCCCATGTTCAAACCTTCCCCAAATTTGAGGGTGAGGTCCTTTCTTGAGGCCTTCACACACTTAATCTTCCGCTTGCCTAATCTCGGTGCAGTCGGGTGGTCTTGCAGAGGGTCTGCAGAGCCCTGATTCTCCTGGTGATTTTGCGCAGGGTGCCGGACCTTGATGATCGAGGTTCAAAACAACCGGATGGGATGGAGGAGGAAGATGTCGTTGCAGTGGAGAGGATACTAGGCTCAGATAAGATTTGCTTGGGCACAACGACTTTGTCGATCCTAGATGCAGGTGCGAAGGGCGACGAGCGTAATAGGTCCTTCGTAGGCGAGGGTTTGAAGGGTGGGGTGGGGATGATGGAGAACAAGCAGCAAGTAGACGGAGGGTTGTCGGTGAGAGCAGAGGGTAGTCAAGCTCAGGGGAGTTAATGGAGAGGGTGGCGAAGGGGAGATTGAATGAAGATGGTCTGGGCAGGGTCACGACGGGAAGAGAGACGTAGCGAAACAAAACAGACGATTCCTGGTGATCAAATATAGCCGACGTAGGGTTAGGGCTTCGAAATATGGGGATATTGGGGTTAGGGTCGGCGGAACAATCAACCTTCTAATTCCATATCCTCCATGATGTAGCAGGCTTGGAGATAACTGAAAACGACGATGACAACAGGAGGCACGAAGGGTAGCCAACAAGTAGTGGAGAATGACGGCACATCTGCAGGGATCCGGCGGTTACAGAGGAGTAGGGGTAGCGATTAACTGTAACCCTTGTTTAGAGCGGTCGCCATCGAGCCCTCAAATCTCATTTGATTCATCGCTCAAATTATTCATCTCATGCCATTGGTTGATGAACTGGGGGTCTTATTTGGAGCCAACAATGGGCATCATAAAATTCCATATTTCCAAGTTCCAACCTCCTCTTCCAGAAGATGTATTGCTAAATATCAAAACAAGGACCACCAAAAATAGGTAGACTTCAATACATCTACTTTGTAGAAAAGCGAGCGCGTCTTTCCAGGTTGAGTGGATATTACAATACACATTTAAGCATAGGCTTCTCTATTTATTACAGAAATCAAGGAAAAATTCTTGTTAAGTGAGGATTATATGGTAAGGACCTTAAATTTCCTTCATGAATTTTATTGTATATCTCAAGTGTATAATTTAGCAGTTTCTCTTGTAGTGGTTTGTCCCTAGTGAGATGCTCTAGTAGACATTGCAATTGACATCTAGTGTGTTTGTAATTCCGACATCTATATGGCACCTTAGATTTGTAACTTGCTTAGAGATAGTTGACATCATCTTTTAGTGTCATTCTTCTAAGAGAGGCCTTCACCTTTAAAGTATTTCTGTTCTTTCCATCAAGTGCAAATTTCTGTTTCGAGTATGCATAAAAACAAACCTAAAGATAATGAAAATATCATCTTGTTTTTTTTGAGCAAGCTTTTCACCTTTACATTTTACAATCTATATCTTCTGTTTGCTCATCTTGCTTCATCTTTTCCTTTATCACTTAGTAAAGTAGAAAAGTATTTGTTGTAATTGTCACGCTAATTTTCCTGGGAGATTTTGCTGTCTACTTTTCAGCCAAAGCTGGAAATACTGTTAAAGTATCTAAAATTTTCATTTATTGTTAAGAAAAGCAGTTGGCATTCTACCAGATGCATCATCAATGGATGTAACAAAGTACCTTGCACCAGCATGCCATATAGTTTGCAGTGGCTCACAGATGTTGCTGTCTATATGAAATTTGAATCAATTCAAGAAGTCCTTTAAAAGGGATTGTGGCATTTTTAAGGAATTGTCCTAATGATGCTTACCTTTAAAAGGGATTGTGGTATCTTTTAGAAATTGTCCTAATGATGCTTACCATAAAAGTAATTTATAGACAACTACAAAATTTATGATGAATCCACATCCCACCATAACCAAGTTTTCCTCCTCATCTCTACTATTTTCTACATAGATGGCCCAATCTACAGCGTCACAACTCCACATTACTTAACCAACTTGTCAAGACTAACGTGACCTTCTATGGGAGTAGTATTATAGGTTATTTTCTTGCGTTCCTTATACAACCTGGTGTCATTGAGCATACCGTAGAGCACAAACATCAATATTGAACTCAATTTTCAATCCAAAATATACAAATTCTTCCTAAAGGAAGAAGCGTTAAGATTTAACTGCACCAGCAGCTGTGTATATACTATAGACTATCAAGTAACAATATTGCAACTGCATGAGAAATTAATACAATATAGTTTGAAACTTGGTGAATAAATTGATATAGGAATCTCAAGCCAAATAACTTAAATGTAGATTACACTTAAGAACCCAGAAAATAATTTTGGATACTGTCAGCTGCAACAACAAAGCTAGTGGTAGATAGAGAGAATCAGATTGGTTGTTAGAGCATCAAAAGTCTTACAAACCAACTGCTCTTAATTCTCATATTAAACTTGCTGCAGACAGATTGGGCTCCACTTGCATTTAGTTTGCCTAAAGTATGTACTGTTTTGTATTGGGATCTTCAAAGTTATTTAAGATATTATGTAAGAAAAAAAGTTGACTGTTTGTGGCTGGCCCTTCCCATTACACAGAACAAGAAGTAGAAAACATAAGTAGTTATTGCAGGGTCAAAAAAGGAGCCTGCCCAAGGATTCAAATCAGGCATCCAATAACTGAACATGGGGCCTCATTCTTTGTTTACACTTTTCAGCGAGAATACTTCATGGGAAAGATAATAAATTTAAAGGTAATTAGGTCTGTGGACCAAAGAAACCGAACTTTGTTTGATAGGGTTCAGTATCAATGTAAATGAAGTCAGATGCTTCCTGCATTAATTATATTTTCAATATAAAAGTTTTAATAAAATTTATAAATTTGAATTCTCTTCTGGAATGATGTATTATGACATAAAGAGCTTTTCATAGACTATTGAGCGAGTTTACATCCTTTATACTTTGAACTCTTGCTTAAGCCTGACTTCCAAATTAATTTTCTTGGTATATTTAAACTCAATTGCCACGAAAATGTGCATCCCCACCAGAAGAAATTCGACTTAATTGTGGACATCTTGAAATCATGTCAAATAAAAGACCAAACAAGGGCTTTAGATTCAGAGTCCAATTTTCTGAATGTACTCAGCTTTATTATTAATCAATAGTTTGAAAGTTGACTGGAGCCATGAAAATGTTTTGGCTCCCTGATGTTGACATACTCATAAAATGCATTTTTACATGATGCAAACATCGGATATTAGGACTGAGAAGTGACTCTTTTCAACTCGCGTGTATTTTCATCGCTGGTAATGTGGAATTGAATACGGAGGTTGGTCAGCAAACAATGACATTCCAAGCTTAAGGAACTTGGATTCTGAGCGTAAAAGGCCTTTAGCACAGAACGATATGCCAGTAACTCCATCTCATGTGTTTTTATCCTTTGCTCCATGGCTTCTGCGGAATCTCCACGCGTAAACCTTTTGACATTATCACACTTTCCATTTTGAATGCCACTGAATGTTCCATCTCTTCTGTCATCATGGACACACGGTCTTTTGATTCGTTTCGAAGGACAGGCAGGAGAATTCGCTTCAGCATTCTTTAATCCATTGAATGTTCCATCTCTTCTGTCATCAGGGACATACGGCCTTTTGACTCCTTTCAAAGGATGGGCTTCAACATTCTTTAATCCAGTTCCAAAGGACTTGGACCGTCTTGAATCTTTGACAACTCGCTTAGCATTAAGGAAATTTGAGCATTCTTGAGTGTTCTGTGGTACCCTAGTTCCTACCAAGCCACATGGTCTTCTCTGCTTGTTCACTTCTTCTTCAGGTTGCTCTTGGGATTGCATATCCCCAGGACATGATGCAACAGAAGATTGCTCACTATTTTCAGCCATGGGACAGTTTCCATCATAGATGACATCCCTTGAATGCTACAAGACACAAGAAATAATACATTAGCCATTGTATTATGGAGGGACTAAAGGTCCTCCTAAGTTCACTAGGAAACATAATAATACAAGTTCTGAGAGAGAATTAGTAAAAGTAGGAAATTTTTTTAGTGGGTTATAGTTTTGGAATTAAATCATCCATCTCTCCTACACTGCACACTTAGTTGAAGAGAATTACATTCCCCTTACAAGGCAAGGATTAATGTTTATACACAAGGCAGGGATATGGAAATATGAACCCATCTACAACGTAGTAAGCATAATCAACCATACTTGTATGTTTGATGCCCATTGTGTACGCAGATGCAACTGAGTTTCAAATTTGTGAGAATGGACAATATCATTGTTATATTCTACAGAATTCAACTCGAAAGAAAATGTATTACATGTTTCAAAGTTCTCTAGAAAGTTTGAAACTAGGTGAAAAAGTAAATAGGCATCGACTTTGATTTTGACTTTGTAAAATTTAGGGTTCAAATGCCACTTCGGACTTCATAATTATTAGGCACATAAAGGATGATATATTGGACCCTCCCACTTGTATAATAAGCGGAAGGTCATGATTTGGATCTGAAATTCAATAAATTAATTTAAAAACAGTTATTTAAAATCTTCTAAACCCTGCCTCTTTAAAAAAATCTTGAAAACAAAAGCTGATTAATGTCATGGATAAATCAGTGTGACGTCTGCATAAATGCACGATATTCCCACCATTTTTAAAGCCCTCAAAATTCAATTTGAAACCAGAATATTTCAAAGTTCTCTTGCAACCGAGATGAAAACACGCCTCTTTAAAAAAATTCTTGAAAACAAAAGCTCATTAATTCTTGAAAACAAAAGTTCATTAATGGATAAATCAATGCCAAGTCTGCATAAATGCACATATCCTCGTCATTTTTTAAAGCCCTAGTTCAACTTGAAACAAGAATATTTCGAAGTTCTCTTGAAACCCAGGTGGACGTTAATGTATTGAACCTCAGGTGCATAATAATCATGAAGTCATAGTTTGAACCCTAGGTTTACAAAACTACTTAAAAGCGATCTGATAATTCTGGATTACTCGAACACTTCAAATCATCCCTAATAATCATGTAGTCATAGTTTGAACCCTAGGTTTACAAAACTACTTAAAAGCGATCTGATAATTCTGGATTACTCGAACACTTCAAATCATCCCTAATAATCATGTAGTCATAGTTTGAACCCTAGGTTTACAAAACTACTTAAAAGCGATCTGATAATTCTGGATTACTCGAACACTTCAAATCATCCTCTGTCTATTGGAAACAAGTAAAAGAGAACGTGAATATAAAAATCCTGATAATTCTCGATTACTCCAACCCTTCAAATCATCCTCTTTCTATTGGAAACAAGTAAAAGAGAATGTGAATATAAAAATCCTGATAATTCTGGATTACTCGAACACTTCAAATCATCCTCTTTCTATTGGAAACAATTAAAAGAGAACATGAATATAAAAATCCATTAATTAACCGCAGAAACAAATTATTGATTCTAATGGGAACTCTATATCATATGAAGTTCATCACCGAAGAAATGATAATAGAAAAGAAGAAAAAATGATATGAAACTATAATCGCAATAAAGGTGCACCGTTGAGGAAAACAGCGACCAACTTCCTTTGGACCGTTGTAGAGGATGGCGTAGTTTAGAGAGAGGAAAATGATAATAGAAAAGAAGAAAAATGATATGAAACTATAATCGCAATAAAGGTGTCACCTTTGGGTACAACAGCGACCAACTTCCTTTGGACCATTGTAGAGGATGGCGTAGTTTGGAGAGAGGAAATTTGTTGTAGCAGCCGGTCTGAGGATTATGAATTAAGAAACACTCGGCAGCATGAAACACTTTAATGACGGAGCCCCACCACCAGCAATGATCGTCATAAACTTCAACAATATCCCCAACGGAGTAAGAGCGTGTTTCTGACAAGAGGGGAGGAATGGGTCTGACTTGGGTATATGACACATCATCTTCTGTCAAGGGTTGCCCGTTGTCCATGAGGAATTGAAATTCTTGTTGGTAGCGTATCTTGCAACGACGTGCTCGCCCAGGTGGCACATAGATGGCCACCATCACTCCCTGCAGCCAAGCACCACGATACCTGGACTCGTTACTCCGCACCTCCACACTCATCCCCAACATCATCCTGCTACTTGACATCTTGAAATCACCACCACCGATATTCTTCGCTACCAATGACGACGCGCTCAGTTGAGTTGCGAGTTGCCAGTTAAATGCACTCTGCGGACCCTGGGGAGCAACGAGACTAAGAGTCGTTTGACTTGAGTATTTTGCTCCAAGATATAAGGATAGCTTGGAGACCTCATTTTCGCTACATTGACATTTATTTTTTATATATTCATTGTATTTTTAAAAAATGAGATCTAATTTTGGAATCAACTGAAGTACCTATTTAAAGTTGAAAATAACTTATATTAAAAAAATAATATAATAGCAAAAATTAATTATTATAATATAAACAATTTTATTTAAATTTAAAATCTTTAAACAATAAAGATGTTTAATTTTTTTTCATAATTAATAAAATTTCAATAAATTTATGTTGATTGCAATACATCTGTTACATATGGTATGGTATAAAATATGCATATCAATTATCGATATTATTCACTATTCAACTGATTTTTATATTTATATTCTTTTAAAATTAATTTCAATAAATACATTTAACAAACACAATTAATTTTATTTTAATTATCTTATCTTATTTTAATTTTATATTTTTTTTTGGGAAGAGAACTAATTAAATTTCAATAAATACATGAACAACACAATTATTTATTTTATATTTTTTTGGGAAAGAACTATAAATTTTAGTTGTATTTTACAATCAAAGTATTAATAACAAATAATTTAAAGTTTTTTTTTGTTTTTGTTTTAATGAACACAACATGGGTGTATTTATATATAATACTTCAATATGTATTTCAGTTATTATTATTAGTAATTTCTTAATATTTATTAAATATATTAGTTATATATATAATTTGTGAAAGTATTTAATAACAAACAATTTAATGGTTACATTTATATATATATATTTTTAATACAAACCCAATGTTGTATTTATAGATGTGCTTAATGTTGTATTTATAGATGTACTTTTCTCTTTACTTCAGTGGTAAGTTTTTCATCATAATAAAATTTCATAGTTATTATATATATAGTAATTCTTAGATTTATCAATATATCAGTTATATATAGTAAATCAGTTTATATATATATAATTTTCAAAATTATTGATGTGAAAATCTAATAATTTAGGATGTAATCTATTTTAAAAAGATATCATATTTGTTAGGTAACCATTGTTGTTGAATGTAAATCATAGTGATAGAAACATAGAAATAAAGTTAGTAAGAGGAGGACATGGAGATCACTCCATCCCTACACTAACTCTATCTTGCTACATAGGCACCAACTATAGTGATTGTGGAAAAGGCCATATTGTTTTTAGGTATTAACCCCATATTTACAAATTCATCCCATCCACACATGTCTTCCCTCGTGAATGGATTGTGGTGACCTTTTGTAGCATTTTTTGGGAGTCCACTTTGTCCACTTCAATGCCATGTAGAAGCCATCTTATCCCCATGTTGCGCATGCATGTGTAGTTAGAAACATATGATTTCCAAGCAAATAACAAAATAGCAAGGAGAATCCAAAACTCTAACGTCAAAGCACCTACCTATTTTTGTGTTATTTATGCTAAGTCTCGGTTAGAGTAATCTCATCAGTTGATTCATTTATTGAAGAATGCAATTTTCAATCTACTACACTTATTCAGTGTTGAAGCATTCACATCAAAGATACATATACAAGTACAATTATTAATTAGATAAAATTTATTCTTTATGACGTAATTTCATTAATAATTCATACTTCTAAAGTGCAAGTTGATTTTTATCAAAATTTATCTTCTTCCTCAACCATAATTGTCTTTGTACAATGCAAAAATTATTATTATTCATAATGTGAGGCAAAGTGATGCATGCACTTTTACAAATGACAATCATTCACATATATCTACTTTTAGATGATTCAAGGTCTACCTTGGATTTTATTTTTTGTTCTCTCTTAATGATTAATGATGAGAATGGTGACCATTGGTGAATCATAGAAATCACATATTAGACAAATTTGCTAAATATTTAAACATGAACCTACTATATTTTCCTTGAATCTAGAATGCCCAAAAAAAGGGGCAAGTGATGCCACTATGTGGACTTGTTTAATTATATATGTATGCAATGTATTAGGTCAACTTGTCATCCAAAGAATAAACCTTAATTTGATTTATTTTCACTTGATTTTGTATCTATACCCCATTAACTCAATATTAAGAGAAGATGTAAGAGCCAGAGTAGATAATCTATTAATGATTAGAAAGATTATAGCCTACCAATTCCTTCTTGTGTTATTTTAAAGTGATTTTTTCTAGCTAAGATCCCAGTTAAGTTATACTTAAAAAACAATTTTATCATTATATATATATATAAAATATATTATAATATAATAATAATATAATAAATATATAATATATAATATATAATATTCTAGTTAAATATTTTTGTGCTTATACTATTGTTATTTAATTAATCTCCTTACGTGAATGGTTCCATCGCCAAATACCCATTGTTGACTCAGTGGTGCGTTATAGAGTCTTCTATAAGAGTACATGAGGTAGAAAATGTGCACCTAGTAACTTTTACTGTAAAACTCTATGTCTTAGACTTCACTCCATCAAGCTTAACTAGGGAACCTTGAACATAAATATAAGTGATTGTTATCTGAACCAAACTAAAAATGGTTGAATTGGCTGGTTAAATTAGTTTTACAACATCTTCAATCCAAATCATTGTAACTTTTCCCTATTACTTTAGTTGTAACTTTTTCATTATAATGATTTTTCTCAATTATTATATAATAAGTAATTCTCATATTTATCGATATATTAGTTATATATAGTATAACAATTTATGTTTATATATATATATATTTTCAAATATTATTGATGTGAAAGTCTAATAATTTAGGATCTAATTCATTTTAAAAATATATTATATTTGTTATGTTATTGTTGTTGTTCAATGGAAATCATAATGGCGGGGACATAAAAATAAAGGTAGTAAGAGGAGGACATCGAGATCACCCCATCACCACACTAAATCTATCATGCTACATATGCACCAACTATAGTGAATGTATAAAATGCCATATTGTTTTTAGATATCAACTCCATATTTACAAGTTCATACCATCCACATAGGTCTCCCCTCGTGTGAATGGATTGTGGTGATATTTTGTAGCATTTTTGTGAGTCTAATGTAGTGGGAAAGCATTGTTCCAATGTTGTAAATCTCAGTAAGATATTCTTGACAAAAAAAGAGTACCCCCATTCCAATCCCATGTGTGAAGGTTATGCTCTTGAGAATTTGATTACCACTTTGTCCTCTTCAATGTCATGCAGAAGTCATCTTATCCCCATGTTACTCATGCATGTGCAGCTAGAAGAATAAGATATTCAAGTAAATAACAAAATAGTAAGGAGAATCTAAAGCCATAACTTCAAAGCACCTACCTATTTCCATGTTATTTATGCCAAAGTCTTGACTAGAGTAATATCATAAGTTGATTCATTTATCGAGGAGTACAATTTTCAATCTACTACATTAATTCAATGGTGAAGCAAGCACTCCAACCAACCAACGATACATCTACATGTACATTTATTAATTAGGAAACTATATTAATGGGCAATTAGATAAATGGTATTGTTTATGATGCAATTTCATTGATAATTCAAACTTCTAAGTTGCAAGTTGAGTTTTTTCAAAATCTATCTTCTTCCTCAACCATAATTATTTTCTTTGTACAATGCAAAAATTATTATTGTTCATAATGTGTGAGGCAAGGTAGATGCATACACTATTACAGATGACAATCATCCACATATTTTGTTTAAGATGCTTCGGGGCCTACCTTGGATTTTTTCCTTTTTCCTTTTTCTTATGAGAATTGTTAGCATTGGTGAATCATATAAATCACATATTCAACAAATTTGCTAAATATTTGAACATTCATACTATATTTTCCTTGAATCTAAAATGTCCAAAGGATGGGGCAAGTGATGCCGCTATGTGGACTTGTTTAATTATATATTCATTATATGTATGCAGTGTATTGGGTCAACTTGTGATCTCAAGAATAAACCTTAAATTGACTTATTTTCACTTGATTTTGTATCTATACCCCATTAACTCAATATTAAGACAATATGTAAGAGTAAGTAGATAAATGTAAACATACAATAAGGGGTCTATTAATGATTAGAAGGATTCTAGCCTACCAATTCATTTTTTTGTTATTTTAAAGTGATCTCTTAGCCAAGATTTAGATTAAATTTTATCTTAATAAGAACACTTTTTTCAATTCCACACACACATTTTTCTAGTCAGATTTGTGCACTTACACTATTGTTATTGTACTATCATATTTGCATTATAATTAATCTCCTTAAGAGAATGGTTATGTTTCCAAATACCCATTGTTGATAGTAGTGTGTTATAGGATCTTCTATAAGAGTACATGAGGTGAAAAATGTGCACCTTGTAAATTCCACTTCAAAAATCTATCTTAGACATCACTCCACCAAGCTTAACTAGGGAGCCTTGAACATAAATATAAGTCATTGTTATTTGAACTAAACTAAAAATGATTGAATTGGTTGGCTAGATTGGTTTTATACCATCTTCAATCTAAATCGTATCATTTAACCAAAAATTTCCAGTCCCATCTAGAATTGACCTTTTTCCCTAAATTGTTTTTTTGTCCTAAATCAATTAGTTTCATACACTGTAATATGGATGGAGCATGGACCCACTAACCCACCACTCATAATAATAGAGCTAGGTCCCTTTTATTTCTATTTTATGAGGTCCACCTACAATTTGTCTAACACCCTTCGATTGATTGGAGTTTTTGAACTAAGTGCTCATCTTCATTTGGAAAGATTCTTCATACTAGTTTGGAGTGCTTCTTGGGATGATGTATAATGTTGAATTAAAGAAAAAATTGACAATAAAGACATATCTTGGATGGAATTGGACCCACCTCCAAGGGAAAAGAATATAATCATTGTTATTAGACAAAGACAATTAGGCCTAAGGGAATTGAGTGAGAATCCTATTACTAGCCCCATTCTAATAACTTTGATTTAATTGATTTCAACAACTTGAACAAAGGAGAAAAATATTTACACCAAGTTCTTTTTGTGTTCTTGCTTATCCCAATTCAAATTATTCTATTAAACCTAAAGAAGATTGGAAGGAGCATATGTATGAATTTCACTTCCTCGTGGGCACTTTGGTGACCCTTTCAACACTAGTTAGTGTTGAACCAACCCTAACTTTTGTTTCTTGTCAAGTTTTTGCACAACCTACCACTATGAATGAAACTATTACACGTGTGGTGAACAAACACCACAACTAACTACCCATATTCATCATATTCATCATATACATCTTTATTATGTTCTTATTGAGGGATAATTTCATAGGATTTCCTTGTGAAATATTTTTTACTCGCTCCACCGCAACCTAAGGAATACATGATTTGCACAAGGGTATTTTTTTGGCTTTTCTTGGGGAGATGGCTCAACCAACCATGGGGACTGATACCTCAATGTATCCTATATGGCATTTTGGAAAATTTATTAATGATTTTGACTAAAGATTGCATAAATCATTTGAGCACAACGATGAGCTCATCCTTGAGTGTCAACGGGTTCTATTACTACTTGAAACTATAAGGACAACAGGGCAGTTTAGAGATTGTATAGTGCTACCTCATATAGTCCCCATGCACTTTGGATCATTGCTTGCTAACCAAAAGGGGAGATATCTATTCATTTTGTAAATGAAGTGTGAACCCTAGGAATGAAAAAAAATGCTACCACATTGTAATAAAATCTCATTGTAATTATAAAATTTAGACTTGTAATTTGTAATTAAATGCACAAAACAACAAGTAAAGCTACTTTAAGATGATTGTAATCTTGGGAAGCATTGAAATCTATTGTTATACCATGAAAATTTTCCTCTAAAAGAGAATATATATGTGCAGAAAAGAAAAAATAGTGGATGCACAATAGAAAAATTATGAATAGTGACCTAAGTGCCTTGAATCTAAGAGATTGTGGATTGTCAAAAGATAATAAGGGGGGTACTTCCCACTATTAATCAATTCAAAATATCAAAGTACAATAAGCAACACAGTAAACCATAAAATGTATCAAATGAATAGATGCTACCTTTATTTCCAAAGTAGTACGTAAAGGTTTGGAAGAATATCAATTTCACTACAAGAGCTCCTTGCGGGCATTCAACCTCTTTCTTACACTAGTATTAAGGAATGTAATCGCATGAATACAATACAAGAAATTTCTACTTCTCAATGATGACAATGTCCTTTCATAAATAATCCAACAATAAATGAGTGTGAAAAGCAAGAGACTCAAGTAAATTTATTTCTCAATAATAACATTGAACCCTTCTTCACCCTACCCCCACCTTTATACAATAGGCATTGAAGTGTACAAAAGTATCCCTAGTTATGATTAGAAGTTAAGGATGCAACATGCCAAAGATAACTCCTCCATAGAGGGCACACGTGTTCATAAGAGGAAAATAATCTAAAATAAAGCAAGCCTAACTCAATTATACTATCCTCCAAGCTATTTGCACCATCCTATAAAGGAAAGGAAACTAGTTAAATCCTCCATAAATCCTTTTCCAAGACCATGCACTCCTCTTAAGATGAAAATAACAGGCATCCTTCCCTAAAAACACCTTCCTCATCCATAAAAATAGCTCCTCATGCCATACAATTCTCCTCTCAAGATGAAAATAACAAGTGTACTTCCCTAAAAATACCTTTCTCAACCACAAAAATAGATCCTCATGTCATGTGCTCTAGCTAGAGATAAAAATAGGATATCCAATCAAGGAAACTTCACAAGAGAGGCCTCCTTGATGCATGTACTCTAGTACTTGATCAAATAGCATAACTTCCTCAAAGGTCAATAATATCAAGTCCAAAAGGTGGGTGGTTCTTTATATATATCGAAAAACAAAAATGCACAACCCATGATAAGCAACATGAGATCTTGCTTGCCATAGTGCTTCCTATCCTAGTGAAAATATTATTACTCAAAGTTCAAATCTCATTATGACAACAAACCTCCAAAAATCACTGGTGTTAAAATGCAATTGGTCCTATTATCGATCAAGTGGTCCCATGCTCACTAGATCTTGTTGGAAATTCGACATAAACACATTTATTCATGCCCAACAAGATGTACCAGAGGCACCTTGGCTCTCATTCACATTAACAGTGAGCACCCTCACACTGGTTAATAGTGAACCTTATTGGCCAATAAGCTAGTGATTCCTTTGTGTTCGACTTAAATACAATCATTCACACAATTAGGATAGAATTGTGTGTTGGGTTAAAGTGAAGACTCTTGTTTATGGTTCTATCATTTAGTCTTCATTTCAAGGTCTGAATAAAAGGGGGGTGTTGAGAAATCAATGCATGTAGATCTTAGGGTTTGATTCCTCTTTTACTTGATAGTTACTTGTGATATATGTTGGTTTCTTTTACTTCTTAATTATGTTATCTTTCATCAAGAAATTACCAAATCAAAATGTTTGAAGATCACAAGAACAAGAAACACAAGATATAAGCACTCAGTCAGGGAAAAACCCCTATCTAGGGGAAAACCCAGTCCAACTATTCCACTAGTAGATTAAATCAAAATGAGACAATCCAAGACCATTTTGACATAGAAAAATAATTCCTCCAATCACCAAGTCAACCATTCCTTTATGTAGACAAACTCTGCCAAATCCTCCAAGTGTCATCTCCTCAAATAATGCTTCAATCCAAAATTTCAGCCCTCTCGCTACAAAATTTGACCTGCAGTTACTGTAGAAATTTTGGCCCCTGCAACTTTCCCAAAAAATCTAGAAAAATCGCATGTGTGTGAGAGAGATATGCTCCAAGCTTCGATTTATCTTATTCCTTGAATTAGGCCTTCTTCTCCTACAATTCACTCTCTTTTTCGTCCTCTTTCTCTTGTAGATCGAACTTGTGAAAGTGTGTCTCCAAATGAGTCAAGTTGCCTCTATTTATAGTGCTTTCGCTAGGTCGAATAGCCCTAATCTGGGCCAACTTCATTAGGATAGGGTAGACTTGGTGAGAAGGTGACAAATGACACTTTTGACTCAAGTATTTTTCCTTACATGGTACAAATACCCAAGAAGGGTCTAATAAATGTGACAAAGACTCTTTTGACTCTTGGAAAAACCTAGAAGCCTTTAATGGAGGCTGTAACCTAGAAAATGAATAAAAGAGCATGAAGCCCATGCTTCAAAAATATTTTTCCTCTACAATAAAATTTCTTTTTATTTTCTTTAGACAAATACAATTATGAAGACTGACACTAGTTACATTCTTCAACACTCCCTCTTAACTAGGGAGGTATTCATAATTACATATATACCTAGGTACATGGATGAACTCAAAACGACATAATATATGAATAGTTATAGCACACACAATGCTACATATTAGATAACTGACCAAGGTATCTAACTGAGTGGGACTAAGGTGTGTTCTAAGCTTTAGCCTCTATCAGTACTATCAGGGTTTAGCTCTAACACCAACCGAGGGATTTAGGTATCGTATCCAAGGTTGGAGCTCCACAAGACCAACAATACCCTCCCTACTTTGAGATCTAGACATCATCATAGGTCGACTAGATGTCCTCCCAAGCATCTTGTTGCCCCAAGATGCTTCATCTCTCCCTAATTACTAAATTTGTAATATCAGCTAATCTAATCATGCTTCGGAAATATTCAAACTTCTTATTTGGAATAGACTTCATCAACACGTCATCTACCTGCTCATCTGTGCAATATATTGTACTTTCATGACCCCATCCTACACCAAACATCTAATGTAGTGGTACTTGTTGTTAATATGCTTTGTCCTGGCATGAAACAGGGGTTCTTCAAACATCTTGATGCTACTTTGGTTATCACAATTTATCACTGTAGGATCTAGTGTCCCTCCAAACAAATATGATAAGAGTTTTCTTAATCAAACTGCTTCTTTTCCTACTTCACATGCAACAACATATTCGACTTCAACACTACTTAAAGCAATAAGATCTTGTTTTCTACTCATCCATGAAATCATTACGGATCCCAAACTGAAACAACCACTAGTAGTACTTCTTCCATCTGTCTCACTTCCACCCTAGTTGGAATAAATAAAACCTATCAATCTAACTTCCTTCTCATCAGACTTTAGGCAGTGATGAATAGTTGCACGTAAGTATCTTAAAATGTTATTGGAAATTATCCAATGGTCATGACAAGGCTCCAACTGAAATTGACTCAGAACGTTTACAACAAAGCATAGATCAGGTCAAGC
>APFE031238272.1:0-21043 GCA_000404065.3 Pinus taeda
GGTCAGGTGGAATGTGGAAGTCCCATCCTGAGTTTGGGTTTTGCATCATTAATGAAAGGTTATTTCTCCTTGTATTTATATGAGCATTTTGATGGATTGTATGTGGTCTATATGGTTGTACTTTCATGAGTATTAATGTCCCTATTATGTTGGTCATGTATGTATTTTATGACAGCAACCATGTATGGCTCTCCTCATGTATTTACTTGTAATTGAATGAACAATGTATCTATGACCTAATGGATGGAATGGCAGTTGATGTGTTGAGGCATCAATGGTTATTAGTGATTCTAACCTAAGTACAAGACCCCTATGCTCATAATTTTTAATTACACATGTAGATTACACATTTGCAATATGTTTGACGAAATTCTTATCATGGCTAGTAGGGGTCTAGTCAAGGTCTTGAACAAGATTTGCTTTAGTACTGTCATTTCCATGTATTTTACTAATTTGAAGAGATGGTTCAATTCTGGGTAGTGACTTGGGCTCTGGGCCTGTAAAAGTGGCCCAAATCCTGGAGTCGTTGGTATAGCACTGACAAAGTTGGTCGTTGGTCACTGGCAGGCAAGCCTATGAGAGTGACTTTGAGTTGTTGATCATACTTGTGCCTATAGCATGGGAGCGACTGAGCCTTAAATTCTCCAAAATCTTAGTGGGACCCAAAGGGAAGTTGTCTAAAGTATTGGATTGGTTCCTAAGGGTCATGTAGTTGATAATTAATGTTTGTATGGTGTGTTTCTGTCGGTTCCATTTCCTTAAGATGACTTAGGAGGTCGAATCATATCATAGTGGCCTCTCGTCGCATGTTTGCCCCGACTGGTTGGTTTATTGGGTAGATGTTGGAGGAGAGTGTTACAATAACCATGATAACTATCTTAATTATTCAAACTAACTAGTTGGTTAACCAACTCACTTACTCTTTTACATTACACAGTTGGTTATTTAACCTAGTTGACTAGGTTCCTCCAACATCTCCCCTAACCTCAAAGTTTTAATTGTCTCAAAGAAGGGGTGAGATGGAGAAACAAAATCATACAAATTTTATACAAGTCATCTAAATTTATCTAGATAAATTCTATTAGTCTCCACAATGTCAATTGAGTGTAAACAATGCTCAATAATTTTGATTACATATGGGATAAGGTCGAAGAATAAAAATGTCATCCCAAGAGGCAACAGATGGAATTTTTCTAGAACCTATGGAGCGACTATTACAGCCACATCAATGCGTACTTTGTAAATGTCAGGAACGATATTCCTTATTCAACCTTCAAAATCTTGCCACTCCTCAAGAGCTTGTTTTACTAGAATATTGAGTTGTTCCATTTATACCAAAAATTTGTTTTCTCTTGGAGAGAGTCATATTGCACTATAAATACAATAAGATTGAATTATCCCTTCATATTTTGGATGACTTATTATGAACATCCCATATATGTGACATTTTCTTATTTATTTCCAATGGTGCAATTTTTCCTTTCTATAACTGTTATTGTTCTTGTGCCTATAGATCCTCTTCCAATTTGTATTCATAATTAAGCTAAGTGCCCAAGGCATCCTAAATTCTAGCATCAACTATGATATTTCTTCAACTATCTAACTCCATAATTAAATATTGAATGACTTGGGAGTGAGATATCGACAATAGCATAATAAGTCAACTAGTTATCGAGAATTATACTAACAGATGTGTCCATTGTTCCTGGATTCAATTACTATTGTTTGATTTCTTCAAATTTCTAATATTCTTGGCTAAGGATAACTCTAATCAAGTGTTGAATTTCTAGTAAATATTATATTTTCCAGTGATCATATTATCTACCAAGTGTTGAAGACAATCTACTAGATCATCTGGTGTATCAACCAAGGTAATCTTGAGGGAACATTTTGTCTTTGATTTGCAGACTTTCCAAGTGGCTTCTTCTTAGAGTTAATTTGATTTAATTTCCTTATTGCTTTAGACAGCCTATTATTTATTCCTTATTTGACAATTTTGTATAGTTCTTGGATTTCTAAGTTGAAGGAATTTAAAGGGTAGAAACTCATTGCAACTATAACTGCTTGTTCCTCTTGAAGTCAAAGGTGGTAAATGTCTTCTCCTTTGTGGAATTTTGCTTATTCTCTTTACTTTCCTTCATTTTTTCTTGCTTCTAACCTTTTCTTGTTTTCCCTTTGGCTTCATGGTCAATGGTGTTTTTCCATGCTACGTAATTGTTGATTGTGGCTAATTCAATCCTTGTTGTACATTTGTTGTTTTATGAGGGAAACTTATCTAGACTTCTACTAATTTATGAGTAGGAACCTCCTATATTTCTACTATTGATTTGTTATGGTTAACCTACCTATCACATAATTCCCCCATGTCAATGGGATTACAATGATTCATATATTTCCTCCATTTCCATTAGACTCCTTATTTTTTACGCCTTTAGTCTCTTGTATGATAGACATGGGATTTGTGGCACTTGGTTCCTTTATGAGGTCAATCGGGTCTTTGATTTGTGTTTCTTGATGGCATTTAGCAGATGTTCTCGGCTTAGTTAGGATCTTTATAGTGATCATTAATACTTTTGTCTTTTTCTTCTTACTCCCCTTTGCTACTTCTTCTATTTATTTGGTACTTTTTGTTGATACCTTGTTCTTTTACAAATTTGATTTTTTTCTTCAATGCTCCAATAATTGGGTTTTTTTTTCCCCTCGCCATGGATTCATTGCAGTCTTGATCCAAACTTGACTTCAAAATATGCTTCATTTTTCGCAATTGTTCTCTGGTCATCTTTTCCATTGGACAAAGATGTCAAGACTTTATTTACTACCTTGTTTACTTTTTCCTTTCGTTTTGGTTCTTCGAAGTCAATTTCATTTTACTCTTTGACGAGAATGTTAAATTCATCCTCAATTAACTCACTATTTCATTGATCATTTGTCTACTTGAACTAAGACAATTGATACAATAAACATTGCAACTTCATTCTCTTCTTTGACTTCATCATCAATCAAAGGTATTAAAATTTGTTGGATGGTCAAACATACACTAGCGGCTTAGAGAATATAGTATTTGTTTATTTTGGTAGTTCAACAAAGTTTCCTTAATTGTTGGGCAATAATGAAGTTCTATTGGTTTGCCTCCCAATACATGGAAATATTAAACCTTTTTGAAGTCCAACCCCAGTTGGATGTGAGCAATAGGTGGTAATATTGTTGGAACATTCCGTGACGCCTCCATTGATTTCATGTGGCCCTTAAGTCCTTCAACCATTCAAAAAACATATGATAAGGTGTATATTATTATGTTGACCCCTTCTAGGTAGGGGTAATTGTTGCTTTTGTAATTTGACATATTGTTAACATGGAAATATATATAAGGAGGGATGAGTATTTGATTTCTTTTCTATATTTTTTTATTATATTTTTGATAAATATTCTTCAAGAAGTTGACCACTTTTTCCACCCAGTTGTATATGTTCCCTTCTTCAACTATCCCATTAAATAACCTCCAACATTTTTAGTACGTCATCATATGCATGAGTTTAACTTGTTAAGCACATAGTGACAATAATGCAAGTCCACTTAATATGCTCCTATTTAACCCAAGTTATAGCTAAAACTTTTGGATTATTAGAATTTGTTACTCCTATAAAATTCCCTATCCATTTGATAAGCTTGTCTTTTTTGGTACATTGGCTCCAAAGAGTGGAAACCTTGTTCCTCTTATGATTTTGGCATTGATATCAATACCATTATCCAACCAATCTTAGCCTTATGATATTAACTTACAACAAAAAGTTCAAGCTCTTCATTTAAACCTTTAAACATTGTAATATGGGATGCACCTAGGTATGTATAAATGTTTTATTTGTCCAACATAATAGTCTCTACTCACTATTTCCATCATATAACCCATTTCTTGTAATTTTGCCAATTTCAACTCTAGTTTATCTTTGTCATTTTTGTGTCTCTAATCCTTTACATTTGAGCTTTTAATTCTATTAAGGGTTAATTATCTAATCTCTTATTAATTCTTGGCTCAATGGTTCTTGAACTAGAGGTTTCCAACATTGGTAGGATTACCTCTGTCATTTTTTATGAAATTTCTTCACTCAATTGAACTTCGTGCTTTTGAATTTTCTTTGCTCAACTAATCCATGTTCTTAATCTCTCAACCCTAGTAGTCAAACTCATTGTTTTAGTGGAATGGTCACTCTTGTGGTAGTCCATCCAATGTCATGGTTCATTAACGGTGCACACTAAATGTAGTCCACTTCAAATTCTAGCATAGTCATCTAGTCGTAATTCAACTTTTCTATTCTTTCATTCATAAAATAATTGCTTCTTATTGAGTTTCCTATTGATTATCTTCCATATTTATCCATTACTTCAACCTTTGATTATGATCTTCCCTTATCTTTAATGATGATTCTTATTTTCTATCACAACTTTCTTTCCTTTGTTTGCACCTTCTCTATCTTTGTATTATCAATCCCATGTTTGTTGATTTTCTACTACACTGCAACCATTATACTTTTGCATTTAGCCTCAACCATCTAGCATATTTTTTTTATGTCTTACTTGTTACTAGATGCAATGGCTAAGGCTCCATGTTTAAACACCCATCTATTTTTTTTTAAGAGTTTAACTACCAGATAACCTAGATTTCAAAAGCAAACACCCACCTAATGGAACCACAATGATTTTCACCACTACAATTATCTATTTTATTTCTATTTTTGCCAAGAATTTGTCCACGAACAAGTTGTTTTTCAAATAGGACCCTACTTAATGATGCCATAAGTATTTTTTGTTGGAGAATCTAGTAGGACAATTATTTAAAAAATTCTCCTTATCCTTAATAATTGCTTGTGAACTTTAGTTAGCTCCTTGTTCTTCTTTATTAGATTCTTTCATCAAACAATTATCAACAGCATAAACAATAGAGACAAATGACACTAGAAGTAGGTTCCAAGCCAGGACAAAACCCCTCCAAGGGGAAAACCCAGTAAGAATCTCTTCTCTTCTTATAGAATCAATTCAAATGACAAAACCAAGACCCAAAGACCAAAGTCAAACCTCCTCCAAGCACCAAGTCAGCCCTCCAAACGATCTTCTTCAAGACAAGACAAGGTCCACCAAAGTCAATGAAAGTCAACTCCTTCAAGATCTGCTTCACTCAAGGTTTCAACCCTCAAATCAAGTCTGCAACTTCAGCCTGCAACTTTCATATCTGCAATAACTGTAGAAACCCTATACTCTTTGCACATGTGAGAGAAAATGATTGTAAAATTCATATGTTTGTTCTCTTCTTTAGATGTTTCATTCTTTTAGATATTTGCCCCCTTTTCTTCTTCCTTCTTACTTGTGATCGAATTGTAGAAGTGTGTCCAAGTGAATCGAGCTCCCTTCTCATATATACTCTTTTCATGTGGTTGAATAGGCCTCTTTTAGGCTGAATTGTTCTTGCCTGGGTTGACTTCGTCTTGGAGGTCTTTTTGACTTTCTTATATTCAACAAAAAATATTTACATGTTACAACTTTCCCAATAAGGTACTATACCAAAGATAATTACTCTCTTGACTCAATATAAATATTTCATTGACTTGAAAAACCCTAGGAACATGAAATGCATGCTTGACCTAGATGACCATTTAAATGGAGCATAAAACCCATGCTATAAAATAATATTTGCCTTTCTTCTTTTCTCGTAACATAATGTATACATAATGACATGAGTATAATGACAATTATGAAGACTGAAACTAGTTACATTTTCCAACGCACCCTCTTAACTAGGGAGGTATTCATAACTGTATATTCTCAAACTGAAGAGTTCTCGTAAGAAGAGTCAGATTGATAAGCCATCTTTTAAGAATCAACATCATAACCAACATCATCATCATAGAAAGGCCTTTAACTGACAAGCTCAATTTGTTTTAAAGCATAATGTTGAGAAGATTTATGTGAAACACCACACTACCTCTAAGGCACGTACCCCATTTGGATGTTCACTAAGTATGTCCTTTTAGGACTTATTCTTAACCACTCTTGTCTTGGATACTTTTCCAATCCTCAAAGAATGTTGGTCAAATTTTTATCTTGGATTCTATATCCTCAAGGAGTATCAATCTCATATGCTTACCCAATCCTCCATTCTCCTTCTAGTGCCTTCACTAAGACTTACGATTTTTAGTCTTGGTCTAGTGCATGAGATGCGGAGAATATGATGTCTAACATCACTCTTTCTCATCCACAGAGGATATCCTCATTTGCTCTTAATTAGGGAATAGATCCTTGCTCCTTCACATCTAAGGATACTTCTTACTCCCTCTTAAGCTATAGGAGATTCCTAACTTCCTTTCAAATTGGGAAGTTAGCTCTTTAGTGTGTCTTCATCAATACATCAACTATTAGTTCTTCTTGTAGATTTTCAAATAACTCCATTTCTCCTCCTTCCTTTTGCATCTCATAATTTTTATCTTTTGTAATCGAGCCAAACTATGACAAGGTTTAGGCCATCAACCTCTCATATTACTTTATCCTAGTCATCATCAACAAAGGCATTATATTGAGTCAAACAATGTAGAGTTAATCATAGCTTCCTCTAATCATGGAAGTGATTGAAACATCAAGTTATCTTTTTATATTGCTACCCTTCAATCCCAAGATGATATAGACATCTTGGTCACATAATCTACCAATGATCATCAAATCCATCCACTAAATTCGTGTATTCATTAAATTGAGTTTAAAATCTATATTTACTTCAATTGTCATTATGCATTTCTGCAACATTCTTCCAGATAGCAAAACCATATACCAACCAGATCATCAATATTGTACATACCTGAACATGATGGCCTCTTGACAAAATATCAAATTCTACTTCACTTATTTTCTTTGAGATCAACATCTTTCTACATGGTCTATCTCCATATAATTCAAAATTCATTTTCCATTTTTTCAATCAAATTGTCCATTAAGGAGGTTGCAATATCTACATAATTGAAGTTATCATTATCAACTTTATTTTCTTTCGTTGGGAGACCATATTTTATGTTGATCAATATCACCATTTCTAAGTCATACTATCTTGTGTAAGAGTATTGATCTTTAGCCATTCCAAAGAATACCAACTCCTCCTTCCAAGCATCAAGTAACCACATGGAAGACCTCTTGAGCTTAATTTTATAACCAACTCTTTCTGCAAGATTCCTGTAGACATGGATTCTACCTTCTAGAGAAGATTTACTAACAACATGCATATATTTTCTTCCATATAACCATTTAGTTGTCCTTTATTTGAATTAGGTTGCTTCTATCGTTATCGAATATAAGCTTCCTTCTTTAAGAGGAGAAAGAATTCAGTTATGCCTTTCATACTGCAACTTGATCATATGCATCCCTTCATCCTTCAAGACTATTGTTTCCATATTAAGTGGAATATACTATTCATTTCATAATGCTTCTTCCAAAAGAACCTTCCCTAAATGATGGTTCTTATTGGATGATCTTGGTGACCCTGCTTGCAAAATGACTGCCTCTAATATTATGTTTGGATGAACTGTGATGTGTAAGACTATCCAATCTACTCATCCTTTCCAGATAGATGACTTCTTCCAAAGAAAATTGATCATGTAGACTCTAAATATTCTACTATCATATGCTTCCTTCTATGATTCCATGCTTCATAAAAGTAAAGACCCTTTTAAAGAATGCAATGATGCATGCTACTTTAACTACTAATTTTTACTAAAAGAAAGATAAACTGCAAATGGAGCTAAAAGAGGTGTAGCTTCCTTTAATAGTATAGATCCTTGGGATTTTATCCTTTCGATTTCTTCATATGTTCTTCCTTTCCTTCAACTGTATGAGCCCCACTTATTTCCTTCTTTTTGTTTTTCTTCTTGTTTCGAGGATTGTTTGAACAATCCCTCTTAAAATGTCCATATACATTGCATCCATAACATTGTATTTTAGGCATATCTTGTTTTCCTTTGGACTTACCAAACTTCCCTATCTTCTTCTTGTATTTTAGGACAAAGGCTTGAATATTTTCATTTGATTCAGTGTCATCCTTTTCATTTATCCTTGTTTCTTCCAAGATACATTGAGCCCAAAGTTCATCAAATTGAGTAAATATTTCCTTGAGTAGACACTAGTTGCGAAACCGATCCATTCAAATGGAAAATCATTTAACACACAAGTAGTCATATTTGAATCATAAATGAATTTCCCAAGCCCTTGCGATCGGTCCCTCAATTGTGATATTTTCATAAGATATGAGGACATATCTTCATCCTTTGACATCCTTGTTTTACATAGTTGATTTCTCAATGATATTTTCTGACCTAATGTACTTATAGAGTATAATTTCACCAACTTATCATAGATGGATTTAGATGTACTCAAATCAACAATAAAGGGAATAAGGTGATCCTTGACGGATTCAATAAGAATCCTTTGTGCCCTCACCCCCCCCCCTTCTTATATCTTGTTAATTCCTGAGTCTTCTCTTTGTCTAGTTGAGTAACTTCACCAAGAAAATATTCCATGACTTCATTTTCTATGAGCACCAAATCAATCCTCTTCTTCCTTGCTAGGAATTATGTTGATCCAACGAGCTTGTTTCCTTCCGTGCAAAATGAAGTATTTTGATTTCTATATTGAGACATGGAGAACAATATGGTACTTTCTTGTCAAACAAGTATCCTTCTTGATGATGTCTTCAAGTATCTTCAAGAGACTTCAAATATGTCCTTCAAGTGATGACTTCTAGGATGCCTTCAACAATAGTGTCTTCAATTTGCTCTAAGAAGTGGATGATATTCCCAGGATTTATCTTCCAAAGAGTTTTGTTTTTCCACGATACTATAATCTAGGTTAGGATCTTAGAATCATTGACACTACCAATCCAAATGCCACAACAAACTACTTTACAAAGAAGAATATAAACAACAATAAATCAACACGTGCACAATATAGACAAATTTTAACTGCCCAACTTTGTTATATTAACAAATTGTAATACAATTGTCTAGGGCTCCCATCCCAGGGATAATGGCCCTCATACATCCATTGATAGAAGACTACAAAGCTAGGGTTTGGTGTTGGTCCTTTGACAACCTATCTACCCAGAACAATATACAACATGACCTATTTGTTGATGGTGGCCACACACAACCCTTTCAGTCTGCATACCCTGAACACATTTGCTTGATCCTTCAGCTGACTATCTACAACAACTCCAAATTGCCTCCATTAATGAACCAACTCCATTGGGTCACTGAAAATGACTCCAGCTGCTCTCGAGTTGACCGTAAGTCCTTCAATGCATCAACACATCAAGACTCCTATCAAGTTGTTCACAACTTTGTTTGTGAACAACTCTCAACTTCCCACTGTTTCTTCTCAACTCCTTTGGGACTTCTTTCCCACTAGTTTCTCCTTAGCCCTTTAAGGATATAAATCTTATGGAATTATTCCCACTATTTCCTTCCTGTGTCACCCGATAAAGACACACTTGGGAAATGGAGGGTTTCCTCCTGTCATTGCTATAAGTCCTTCTCCAACAATGAACTTCGGCGTATGTAATATGCTCACCTTGACCTCCTTCCTTTTGTCCTTCAAGGATAGTCTTGGGCTTACACAATCTTCGCCCTTATTACAACTTCCAAACTCCTTCTCGTTAATTGATCTAGGGCTACTAAGAACTTCCACTTTCTACCCTCCTTACAACCTTAAGATTGCCTTCAAACTATCCTCGACTTGGACCTTTTATCCTCTAACAATACATCAACAAATGAAGGCAATCATGCTTGAATTTTTGCTTCACTTGTCCTTGGCACTTGTGCATTTTCAATGAAAACTAACAGACCTGGTTAGGGCACATGTTGTCCTTAATTCCCTGTTGCAATCACTATAGTTTACCCTTCAAAACAAACCTAATTCCTTCATTGCTCCTTCCTATGCATGCAGCTTAGGCTCAACTTCCTTATAGGCCTCTCTGATCCCCTTCAAACAAATATTTTCACCCCTGCAATAGAAAAATAGGACTACATCCTATATCTGAGATAAACCACCCTTAGATATGCACCAAAACAACTAGACATTAACTAAAAAATCTTTGGTCCTCCTTGATAGTAATCATGCCTCATTCTGTTGCTACATAGGCCACTATAAGGTGTTGTTATAGCCTCCTTTTGACTACATACTAGCCCTAACCTAGGGCTTGGTCCTCCCTAGAGCTATCTTGAAGACCTTGGCTCTGATTCATAGGAGAAATTGACTCAGCACATGCACAAACCTACTACCATAGCCCTCAACTCTCACAGCCAACCTTCTACTCCTCTTCGAACCTGTAATAGATACAAATAAACCCAAAACCAATCCTTTATTACTTCATCCTTATCCTCCTGAGATGCTACTAGGGATGCTTAAGATCTGTGTCTTGTTTTAGAGGTAATCTTTGATGTGTTTCCCTTGGATGAGTGACAAATGTGGTCTCCCTTACCTTTTTTTATATCATTCCTTGGGGTGTCATCTAACTCATCAAGTATGGTCACTTAAGCTACGACCGACTTGAATTTATAGACAAAATCACCCACACAAATATTCAAAAATTCATGTCTTCACTTCGACAAGGGATCTCATGGTGCTTGAAGTTGTCCCTTGATCCTTTAAGGGTGCTCTTTCATCTCCATATGCCAAGTCATCAATTCTCCTCGTGGTTTTTCCCCACACCTTTGGGTAAAAAACCCCAAGCTTAGTTCTAAGCCCACAAACCATATTTGTGAAGCTCATTCATCCAAAACCCACTAACTTAGGGTTTGGATGACCTCCCAAGCTACAAATCTCAACAAAAAGGCTTCAAATTGATAACCTTCCAAAAGAGAGAGATCAATATCCTTTTTCAAGATAAAGCAACCTTCCTTCAAGATGTTCCTTCAAAAGCAAAGAGATTTCAAGGGAGATAGATGTTATACTTAAGATAATTAGACCTTCAATGTAGTAATCTTCCTTCCTTCAATGAGAGTTTCTCCTTCTTAATATGATGAGATCTCCTTCCTTATGCCCTTCCTTGTGTCCTTAGAAAATAATTCCCTTTAAAAAGACACCTTCTCTTATGCTAACAAGATGATCTCCAAGTTGCCTTCTTCTTCACCTTAGCTCTGATACCGTGTTGGAGAATCTTGTAGGGCAGTTACTTAAATAATTCTCCTTATACTTAATAATTGCTTGTGAACTTTATTTAACTTCTTATTCTTCTTTATTAGATTCTTTCATCAAACAATTATCAAGAGCATAAAAAATAGAAATAATAGACACCAGAAGTAAGCTCCAAGCCAGGCGAAAACCCCTCCAAAGGGAAAACCTAATAAGAATCTCTTGTATTCTTATAGAATCAATTCAAATGAGAAAATCAAGACCCAAATACCAAAGTCAAACCTCCTCCAAGCACCAATTCAGTACTTCAAACAATCTTCTTCAAGACAACATAAGGTCCACCAAAGTCAATAAAAATCAACTCCTTCAAGATCTGCTTCACTCAAGGTTTCAGCCCTCAAATCAAGTATGCAACTTCGAGTTGCAACTTTCTGCCCCGCAACAACTGCAGAAACCCTAGACTCTTTGCATGTGTGAGATAAAATTATTGCAAAATTAAAATTTTTGTTCTCTTCTTGAGATGCTTCTTTCTTTTAGATCTTTGCTCCCTTTTTCTTCTTCTTTCCTGCTTGTGATCGAACTGTAAAAGTGTGTCCAATTGAATCGAGCTATATTCCTTTATATACTCTTTTCATGTGGTCTAATAGGCCTCTTCTAGGCCGACTTGGTCTTGGAGGTCTTTTTTATTTTCTTAGATTCAAAAATAAATTATTTACATTTTACAACTTGCCCAATTGTGTCTTATACAAAAGATAATGACTCTCTTGACTCAATATAAATATTTTCTTGATTTGACAAACCCTATGAGCATGAAATGCATGCTTGACCTAGTTGTCTATTTAAATAAAGCATGAATCCCATGCTAGAAGATACTATTTTTCTTTCTTCTTTTTATTATAACATAAGATATACATAATGACAATTACGAAGACTGAAAATAGTTACATTTTCCAACATTTTCAACAATGAGCCTTTTTTTCTTCTTTCTTCTTTTTATTGTAACATAAGATATACATAATGACATGAGTATAATGACAATTACAAAGACTGAAAATAGTTACATTTTCCAACATTTTCAACATTGAGCCTTTTTTTCTTCTTTCTTCAATATTAGGGATGGTTCCTTTACAACATGATACCACCAACTAATTTTCTCAAAACATTCCTTTGTAGTGTTCTAAGTAACACTAGTCCATTATCCTTTACAACCTCAATTACATAAGGACCAAGCCAAGTTATTCCTAGATTTCTTGGCTTTCCCTAAATTCTATTATCATACAAGAGTGTCTCCAAATCCAATTTCTTTCTTCCTTAGGTGTTTATTATGATAACATTTTTGTTATTGTTTTTCAACTCCTTGATAATGGAGAGCTATAATTATCTCTTCTTCCATTTGATTTCTAAGTTGATATATTTAATCCTCTTGGCTCAAACTAAGTCAAGTTTCAACAATTTGGCCACCTAGTTGATATCTACTCTGAAATGTGGTGGCACGATTTCCTCTTAACAATGAAATATTTTAAATAGACCCTGTCTAATTGACCTCTTATAGGTAGTTTTGTAATCACAAATAACAATAGGTACCTCAACATCCAATTCATCCTATTGACATTACACGTCTTAGTGAGTCCCTTAAATAAAGTTTTTCTAATTGAGTCGACTACTCCTTTAGCTTGGGTGATAATGGGAACCCTTCTTATGGTTGATCAAAATTATCTCATGAGTATTTTGATATTGTTGCTTATAAAGTGAATCTCCTAATCACTTATTAAGGGAAGTAGACAACCAAATTTGGTGATGATATTTTCCTGGGTAAACTTTGTTGTAACTTCTTTATGTAGCTTGTTTGTGTTTCTTGTCACAAAGGTTGAGGTGGTAGTCGTCAGGCATGTTAGCCACGTGCTCGCCATGTCCCTTAGATCGAGACAAGTGGCTCCTTTAGCTTCTGCACTGTATTGATTGAGGATTATCCTTGTGCCATTAAATTCTTCAAGGAGTTGGTGTTTAATCGAATTCAATTGGAATGAGATATTTGCAACATGTGAACCTACAAGAACTCAACTTAAATTGCAAAGAGACAGAATGGTGAAATGTATTCAGATCTCTAAAACTTGTTGCTTTCATGAGAGTCTAGTTAATTTCATCTGGAGTGAAGGAATCTGCCCAATTCAGGGGATAAGAAATTATAATATTTCTCTAGAGAGTTGTTAGAGTCTTTGGACTAGGGGCATTTCAAGCACTTTTCTTAGAGTTACAACATCATCTCAGATCGAAAGGGGGGCATATCTTCTAAAGTGAAATATCAATTTTCCTGGAATTGTTTTGTAGGAGAGCCTGACATTGGTTAGCCATCTCATGTTGTTTTGTGTCTATAAGTTCCCTAAGGACTACGTTGTCGAATTCCCTACAAAAATCATAGACCTTTCATTATTGGGTGTTGCTTCACCTTCCTGCACTTGGAGTCACAGTTGTGGTGCAGGGGAGAGGCCTTGAGTGATTCTTTTGGAAATATTGGATTTTGCAAAGCTCCTAAGGTACTTCTCTTCCAGTTTAGACATTTCATTTTGCAGATTTATTGGTTTGTGTTTGGCTTGGTCCCTCTGGTGTAGGAGGCCCCTCCTACCCCTTTGTCAATTATATTCTCGGTGTCCTTATTTCCATAACCCTCCTCCTACCTCACATGTAGTCAAGGAATCTTTTACTCATCCATGAATTAGTTCTTGGTCCCTTTGCAAGTTTGTGGTCGATGTCTTTAGTCACCTCCTACGGAGCATAGGTACCCTCCCTCAATCCCATCTAAAGGAGCAAATATTTGTCCTAGATGCTCACATATTCCAATTGACTCTCATTCTTAGATTCCGCACTTTAGCTTCATAGTCCAACAATATCCAATACCATCCTTCTCCTAACAAAGGAATTGCATAATTTGAAAGTTTAAGTAAGCAGGCTAGGAGATGAAGTTGGAAGCATCAAAAGAAAACATGAAGAGACTTAAATGCAATGGAACATGGATTTCCATCATAGCTAAGCTAGCAACACCTTTGGAACCAAATCAAATAACATGTCTCTTGTTCCTTCGACTTAGTAATGCCCTCCTTTTGCAAGGTTATATTTTTGTCCGACCAATATTGTAAAATCTTTTGTTGCAGTTTAATCAATTGTATGTACGTCGGTAGAAGGTTCATAGATGTAAATTTTGAATGTTCTCTCATGTATCTCTTTGAAAAATCAACATTTCAGAAGCTCATTGTAACTTTTTCCTAGGTACTTTTTTGCATTTGGGTGCAGACTTAATGCAAATATTTCTCATTCTTGTAAAAGAAGAAAAGCTTACTTATGCAACTCCCATGGCTTAGTTTCATCCCTTTTGACGAAATACTCGACTACTATGACAATATATTTAGCACTTGTTCTTCTTCCTCTCTTAGGGAATGGTCCCACATAATCAATTTCCCAAATATCAAAGGTGAGATTTGGCAAATATAGAGAAATTTTGGTTGACCTATCCTCTAACGCTTATCACATTTATTGATTTTTGTTCTACAATATGTGTTCAATGTGGGCGACTAGAGTTCAACTTGCAATATTTTTTTATTGTAGTGTTCACCTGGTAGTGGCCACCTATAGAAACATAAAGTGCCTCATTTGTTATAGTATCCCTTTCATATTGCTTCAAAACACACCTCCTAAGCACATCATCAAAGCCATTATTACATAGACATCTATCAATCAAGGTACATGGTGCAATTTTCATGGCTAATACTTTCTTCCTATTTTCTACTAACTTTTGAGGGGTGTTGCCTTCCTATAGAATTAAGCAATTTTTACAAGTTCTTTGGGATCAACTTTGGATTCAAATAAATGGGCATCAATAAGATCATCATCATCCCTATAGGTTCCTCTCTAATCTCAACTCTTGATAAATGATTAGCTCCTACATTATATTTTTCAAGTCTAATGACTACATCAAACTCAAATTCTTGGAATAGTTGAATCCATTTGCAAATCTAACATTTATGAATTGGCTTATTACTAAAATGCTTCAAATCTTAGTGGTTTATGTAAGCCATCTTATATCCATCTTAACTCTGGATCTACCAAGTGTTGAGAGGGATCAAATCTCTTGAGGTGTAGACCTCTTTTATAGTGAAAAGATATTTGATCCCTCTCGACACTTGGTATATCCAAATTTAATATGGATCGAGGCTAGTCTTCCCCCCTTTAAATAGGCTATATTCCATATGAAGAACATGGTTAAATATCATTGGTTAATACCATGGGTCAATACCATGGGTCAATATGTTATTTTTTTTTACGTAATTTTTATTTACATAAAATAATAGGATAGAATAGGACATTATAACATCTCTTCCATACTGGGTTGGAGAGTGCATCTTGGCACAAAAACAAAAATATTAGTTAGTAAATAGTGCCTAAATTTCTACGACCAAATATCATTCCAAGCCGTTTTCTTTTGATAGTAGAATAATACATTTAAAACCTATTGAGATTCCAACTGACATATGAATTCAAGTGGTCAATCACTTATTCACTAGACCATGCCAAGACAATTATGAATGCTATATTGGAGGCATCAATATGTAAGTGAAAATTTTTACTCTGATTAGGGAATCTAAGGATTGGAGCTTTCGATAACTCTTTCTTCAGTGACTTGAAGGAGTCATTTTAATATGTACTCCAAATAAATCCTACATCACTCTTCAATTGCTCATCTAAAGGGAATGTGATGTATAAATAATGTCTAATAAATCTCTTGCAGTATCCACTATATCTTGTGAAAATTTGTATTTGTTTGGGGTTCATAAGAGGGTTTTAAGTTTATCGTGATCTTAATCTTAGCCATGTTGACCTTAATTCCATCCTTACATTCTATATGACCTAATAATATGCCAATTGGAGTAGATACTATGCATTTTCTTATATTAAAATATAGTTTGATCTATTGACATCTTTCAAGTGTCATCCTAAATCAATCTATGTAATTTTTAAGCAAACTACAAATAGTCTAGTTATCAAAGTAGACAAACACAATTTTGAAGATAAACCCCTATTATGATTTGAATATTATCCTTAAGAAGATAGCTAAATATTTTTTCAACCTAAAAGGCATCACTTTGTAAGAAATCAATCCAAACTCTATCACAAACATAACCTTTTCTTGATCTTCTTTTAAAATTTGTAGTTGATTGTATCCATAAAACCATCATTGAATGAGTACCATTCATGACCCACTACCTCATAAATTATTTCATCTCTAAATAGGTTTGGGGATTTGTTAGTGTTACTTTATTCAATCTGTGAAGTTGACACATACCCTTAGCTTTTGGGGGTCATACTTATAGCATCGCACAACCACGGGTTTGGCGAATATAGACTTGTCTATTAGGTAAGTAATTCTTATTGCCAACATGTTTTCTTATCTCCTTCTAAACAATTTCTTTGTATTTGTGTGTTAATTTCTATGGCTTCTTCTTAACAAGTTTAGCATTGCGAATAAGGTTTATTTTATCTCACCCATTTCTTTGACTATATCCTTCAAGTCTTTGCAATCCTAGGAAAATGCATCCTAATATTCTTTCAAAAGGTTGACTATCTCAATTGTATGTTTTTCAAACTAGCAGACTCCAATTTGGGCATTTCGAATTGACCATAATTTGAAATGTCAAGTTCTTTGAATGTAATTTCTACATCCATCGGCTTTGGCACCTTCAACTCATCTAGCTTTCTTTCTCCTCCCCTTACCTCCTTATATGTGAATGGATAGTCGAATTTCTCTCCCTCTTCTTTTTTGAGGTCATGTTGCTTGGCCACTTTTAGTCTAGCTTGATTTTGTTTTAAATCTCTAAATTCTATTTTATACACCCTCCATTCATAGACAAAGTACACCATAAATGTAACCTTCTTTTTGGCATCGTAATATCTCTTAGTTTCCTTTGCATCATTTACAATTTTTTATATAGCTTTCTATCTGTCGATGAGCTCATCTTATCCTTACTAGTTTCAATTTTCTAGGATTTCTTGAGTGTTGAAATGTGGCAACAAGAATATTCCAATTCAATTTGTCCTTGAATTAAATTGTGAATTAAAATTGAATTTAGTGTTAGCAGCTACTTCGAAATAATTAATTAATTTGTTTCAAATTAATTAGTTGGAGAAATTCAAGTTAGAAGTCTTTTTGAAGTCATGCAAGAGTTATCCCTTAAATTAAGTAAATAAGATTGAGTTATATTTGAGTTGTAATTAGTTAACTCCGTTTACTGAGTTAAGTCCAATTAAATTAGTTCCAAACTATTTGAGGAACTAATGGTGGGTTAACAGTCAATTGATGCATGCATACATTCAACTAGTGTCCTCCAGTTAACTGAAGATTACCTCATCAGAAACTCATGCATGTCTATTCTGAGAAAGACCCAGTTGAGATTAAAGTCAAGGACATTGTACTATCAGTTTCATGTGTTTTCTTAGAGAGAAAACTCATGCATGTAGTCAAGGCATCATTCCTTGAGGATTGCACAGTTCTGGCAGTGTGTGAGAGAGGTCATCCACTTGGTGAGGTGAAGATCATCCACAAGGAACAATGCAAGGAAATAGGAGCTTGGAGGGCAGAGAGGAAGGCTAGAGAGTAGCCAAGATTGCCTGTGAGCATCTGTGAGGATTGTACTGAGAGCTGGCTAGCTGTGAGAGTTAAGGCTTTTTATAATTCCTATGTATTTCCACCTTGTATGATAATACAGATAGTGGGGTTTTTAGTTGAGGCTTTCCCCAAAGTATTTTCATGTGTATTGTGGATTGATTCTTCTTCTTCTGGTTATATTGTTCAGCTCGATCTTTAAGCTTCCGCAAATTGATAGTAGAAGTAGGTTATAGTATCCTGCTTTGATTTATATTGCATTATCGGGTTAACCTATGAGCAGATTTTCTACATGGTCTCAAAGTGAGATTTGTAGAGAATTTATACATGGTATCAGAGCTGTGAACAGTATACTGAGAAGAGAATTCAAAGTTTGATGTTCAGGGTTGCAGGTGCAAATCGAATTCATATCATACTTCAAGGTTGGCCAATGGAATTCTATGGCTTGAGACTCGAGTATGCCTTGGAAGGTAGCTCGAGTTACATAGCATGGAAAGATAGAATGGAGGCTGTATTAGAAGACAATGGCTTGAAGGATTTCATTGATCAAGAAATCCCAAAGCCAGCTTCAACTAATGCACAAGAGTTGGCTGAGTGGAAGAAGTTTGTGGCAAAGGTGAGACGGATCATCCTTGAGGGAGTTCGATACCATATTGTCTCAAGTCTCCATGGGAAGGATACTCCAATTTCAAAGTGGAAGACATTGAAGGACCTCTACCAGAACAGTAGCAACCAGAGGAAATTGGCACTCAAGGATAAGCTTCGAAGAATCAAGATGGAGAAGGACGATACTATTTCCACATATCTGAACAAGCTCACCACATGTAGAGATGAGCTTCCAGTGTGGGAATAACTACTGCCAATGATGATATGGTGAACCTCACTCTCCTTGGCCTTCCAAAGATTTGGAATAACTACCAGGACTCTGTGAATGGAAGGGAGAAACTGTTAGATTGGGAACGACTGTGGTCGGATCTTATGGAGGAGGAGATCAGGAGGAGCACATGAGATGGTTCTTCATCCAAGGATGATGATGAAGAAAATCTGGCCTTAGCAAGTAAGACAAGGAAAGGGAAGGGGAAGGCTTCCCATTCCAAATTGAATTCTTCTCGTGGAGGGAAGAAAAGGTGACAAGTCTAAATTAAGATGCTTTAATTGTCACAAGATGGGACATTATGTGACTAATTTCCCATCAAAGAAGTCCAAGAAGGGATCCTCAGAAGGATCGAGAGGTGAAGCATTGGCCTCTCAGTTCGAAATGGACTTTACCCGCATGCATGGTGTCATCGATGATGGGTTGTGTCTAGTATGTTGACAGTGGAGCCTCATTCCACATGACCGGTGATAAAAGTTTATTTAGTACCTTGGAGGAGAAAGACCTCAAGATGCACATAGAGATGGGTGACAACAGAAGCTATAGTGTTTCAGGAGTGGGCACGATTGCTTTTTAGAGGGAGCATGGACCTCCTATCACCTTGACAGATGTGATGTATGTGCTTGGACTAAAGAAGAACTTGGTATCGGTTGTAATGTTGGAGGACAAAGGCTACGATGTTGTCTTCAGTAAAGGAAAGGCATTCCTAAGACACATAGCCATGGGTCAGACCAAGAGGATAGGGATTCAGGTGAAGAATATCTATAAACTAGAGATAGATGATTGTGTAGCATTGAGTATGAAAGTAGAATTGGTGCAAATCCAAGACATTAGCGGGTTGTGGCACAGGCAGTTGGGCCATTTGCATCATGGGGCTTTGAAGAGAATGCATCAAATATCTACAGGACTTCCCAAAGGTAAACTTGAGCAAGTTGACACATGCAAAGGTTGTACCTTGGGAAAGTAAACCAAGTCTTCCTTTCATGATCGAGACAGTCGAGAAGAGACTATTTTAGAGTGAGTTCATACTGATGTGTGTGGACCATTCTCGATGGCATCCACAACGAAGCAAAAGTATTATGTGATTTTCGTTGATGATTATTCTCGTAAATGCTGGATTTATTTCATGCAGAAGAAATACCAAACATTCACAAAGTTTTGTGAGTTCAAAGCTTTGGTCAAGAAAGAGTCAGAGAATAAGATTAAGGCCTTGAGAAGCAACAATGGTGGAGAATATGTCTCACAAGAGTTTAAGGACTTTTGTGCAGCGGAAGGAATTAAATGAGAGTCGACGGCACCTCATAACCCACAACAGAATGGGGTGCCTGAGAGGAAGAACATAACTATTGTAGGGGAAGCATGGGCAATGCTGCATGACCAAGGCCTACCACTTCACTTGTGGGCTGAGGCATGCAACACAACGATCTATTTGCACAATAGAAGCCTGCATCGCATACTTCAGATGAAGACACCAGAGGAATCTTTCTCTAGTAAGAGACCAGATGTGGGTCACTTCGGGATCTTTGGCTCATTGGTATATTGTCATGTGACAAAGGATGCAGGAAGAAGCTTGAGCCGATAATAGAGTTGGGGATACTTGTGGGGTACACTGATACACCTCACAACTATCAGGTGTACTTGCCGACCAGTCGGAGGACAGTGGTTCATAGAGATCTCAAGTTTGATGAGCAGAAGGCCATGGAAGTTTCCCTTGAGAGGGAGCTCCAACTACAGGCTGTGGAGGAACTATTGGTTCCTAAGGAGGAGAAGCCTCAGACTGATGTGGAGCAGTTGCATGCAGAGGTTCCAGGAGTGGAGACATCCACTCAAGCAGAGTCTTCTAGAGATGGAAGAAAGTGCACAAGAGAAGCTGACAGATTATTGATGGATGTGAGAGACAATATGGGAGCACCATCTTCTCAGTGCATACAGAGGAGGTCACCTAAGAGGTACACTGGATACATGGCCCTTTCTAGGGAATTTGTTGAGACCGAGCCATCTTCCTTTGAGGAAGTAGTGCAGTAGCTGATTTGGGTTGATGCTATGGTGGAGGAGTATGACTCCATAGTTCGTAATAGTGTTTGGGACGTGGTTACAAGACCAGAGAACAAGTCAGTTGTGAGATCCCGTTGGCTTTGCAAGGTAAAACAAGCTGCTAATGGAAATGTGGAGAAGCAAAAGGCAAGATTTGTTGCCCGTGGCTTTTCACAGATCGAGGAGGATCATGTTGCTGCAGTGTATATTTCGACAGAGGAGCAAGATGCTGACATTTTGACAAAGGCATTGTCAAAGTGTAAATTCGAGTTCCATAGAGACAGGATCGAGGTGGCAGATAATCCCTTTCTTGTTGAGAGGGA
>APFE031238272.1:21063-100897 GCA_000404065.3 Pinus taeda
TTATATTTGAGTTGTAATTAGTTAACTCAGTTTACTGAGTTAAGTCCAGTTAAATTAGTTCCAAACTATTTGAGGAACTAATGGTGAGTTAACAGTCAGTTGATGCATGCATGCACTCAACTAGTGTTCTCCAGTTAACTGAAGATTCCCTCATTAGAAACTCATGCATGTCTTTTATGAGAAAGACCCAATTGAGATTAAAGTCAAGGACAATGTACTATCAGTTGCATGTGTTTTCTTATGAAGAAAACTCATGCATGCAGTCAAGGCATTATTCCTTGAGGATTGTGCAGTTTTGACAGTGTGTGAGAGAGGTCATCCACTTGGTGAGGTGAAGATCATCCACAAGGAACAGTGCAAGGAAATAGGAGCTTGGAGGGTAGAGAGGATTGCTAGAGAGTAACCAAGATTTCTTGTGAGCATCTGTGAGGATTGACTGAGAGCTGGCTAGCTGTGAGAGCTAAGGCTTTATATAATTCCTATGTATTTCCACCTTGTATGATAATACAGATAGTGGGGTTTTTAGCTAAGGCTTTCTCTAAAGTATTTTCATGTGTATTGTGCGATTGATTCTTCTTCTTTTGGTTATATTGTTCAGCTCGATCTTTAAGCTTCTGCAAATTGATAGTAGAAGTATGTTATAGTATTCTGCTTTAATTTATATTGCATTATCGGGTTAACCTATGAGCAGATTTTCTACATGGTCTCAGAGCAATATTTGTAGAGAATTTCTACGTTGAGAGATTTTTCACATGTTTTAATCTCATGCATCCTTAAAGGTGTCTTGATTCTATACAATAAATTGAAAATAATACATTACAATGGTAGCTCTTTATAAATATTATAAGGGATTTGAATGAGTAGATCCTTGATTCTCTTATCATGGTCCCTTACAAACTCATGAGGAATTTTTCTAATCTCCTCAAGCATTTGAGCTACATGATGTTTAACATCTTGAGCCTTGGATAATGACAAAAAACCTTGATTTATATTATTCTTGATTATGGTATGTTTCTTAATAAAGTTCATAAAACATGTGAATGCTCTTCGTTGAAATACACTAGTAAATTGTGCCATCTGTATAGTTTCATTAGAGACATCCATGGCATCCTAGATCTTATTGTAAATGATTCAATGCCTTTTTGGGTCCTCGTCGTCCTCATATAGAGGGAGATTTTCTAGAGTTAATAATATCCATGTTTGTTATGGTGAAGTGACTCAACAGTGGTGTTGGAGGTATCAAGTACTTCGTATTCTCAACTAATAGATCTTGACTATTGTGATTCAAACTTCCAATTGATCAATCCCTAATTTTAATGTGTCCCTACATATTTGTTCTTGATTTTAAAGGTAAAGTTCTCTTTCCAAAACAGTTTGGTAGTCCTAATCTTTATACTCAAAAATATCCCTTTGTAGTTATGTTTCTTTATCAACCAATTATTCATGACCTTCAACTAATGGCATTTGATTTTCTTCAATCATTAAATTAAAAAGGGGGGAACTCCCACAAAATCCTCAACAGGTATCAACAAGTCATTTTTTCCTTCTTTGAGTATGATATTAATCAAATAACCTTTTAGTTACGGCTTTTGGATCCATATCCTATACATGAATTATTCTTCTTCATTTAGCTAACTCCAAATTAATGTTAGATCAGGTTCAATATGTCAACATTGTCAAAAAGACTTCCTTTACATTGAGACTTTCACTTCTTGTGTTTGGTGTTTCTAATTTCATAAGTCTTGACTCATTGACCTCCATGCTTTCAACATTATCTACTAGTTGTAGGGCTTCTAAACTCGCTTCTATAATTTATAGTTTCTTGTCCAAGATAGGAATCATTGCAATTGCTTCCTCTTCTACATCTAGTTGATTTTCATTTCTTAGCTCATAAAGGGTTAGCATTCCATTGACCCAATGATCCATTGGATTACTAGCTCCAAGAGTCATCATAGTTTCTTCCTTTTTGCACCTGGTCAATGTTCAACACTCAATTAGAACTAGCAGAGTGTCAACCTGACACTCTATTTATAACAACCTAGGTTGACCCTTCTATGTATTTGTACATATTGTCATTGGGTTGGTGAGCTAACATGTTTTGGGCTTAAGTGCCCCTTTACATACATGTTTTTAGGCCTACATGCCTATATCTATAATGTTTTGAGGCCAAAGTTCTTATGTGGTTTTAGGTTGGAGAGCCTATGTGTTGAAAGGCCAATTAGCCTAGTAATGTAATTATGCAATCACACTGACACTAATAATAATACAAAATTGTTGCAAACCAAGTTCGACAAGAGAGATGGGGGTGAGGATTCCATTACTGGGAAATAGGGCTATGGGCTAAGTGAAAGGGGCTTAAGAAAAGAGTGCTAATGCAAATATTCAATTAAGGCCTAAAGTCATCATGTACATGTTTTTATCTTAAGTTTTTGTTGAAAATGAAACTAGTTTTGGTCTTCATAATTGTTGTTGTACTCATTTCAATATGTATCTTACATAACAAACAATAGAAGAAAATTAAAAAAAATTATTATAAAGCATGGGTTTCATGCTTGTTATGGATGGTCTTCTAGGTAAAAGAATGTTCTTCATGCTTCTAGGGTTTGTTAGGTCATAAGATTTATTGTCATGAGTCAAAGGAGTCAACATCATGCTAATAAGACCCTTTCAGGTAAACTGTAATTGAAAAAGAATTATTTATGGGTCTAGAAAGTCCTAGAAAATCCAAAACTATAAGTCGGCCCGGACAGCTTCAAGTTGGCATAAAGGAGGGAATTCAACCCTTTGGAAAGGATATATAAAGGTGCAATTTAACCTCATTTGGTATTCACTCACCAAGAAGTTTGATCTCAAAAATGAAGTTCGATATGTAGCTCGGAAGAAAAAGAAGAAGATAACGAAGGTCTAGAAGAAGAAAGGAAGGATGAAAATCTTGTTTTTGGGTTATTTCTCTCACATGTGCCAAAGTCTAGAGGCCGAAATTGTAGATCCAAGTTGCAATAGGATGAAGTGCAGTCTCTTGTTGTTGGAAGGAAGAATACTTTGTCTTGACTTCGTTGACCTTAGGTAGAGATGTCTTGCTCAAGGAAGGCCTCAAGAGGAAGCTAGATTAGATTTTTGTAGCTACTACATGGCCGAAGTTATAGGTCAAAAGAGTAGTATTGAAGCTAAAAAGTCAAATTTGCAGTTTGAAGCTGGTTAGGGCTAGATCAACGAAGGACTTGTTGGAAGGGCTGACTTGGTACTTGGAGAAGGACTTGGTATAGGGTTTGGGTCTTTACTGTCTCATTTGAAACAAATTTTATAAGAAGAGAAGGGTTTTCTGGGTTTTCCCCTTGGAGGAATTTTTCCCTGGCTGAGAACCTATTTTATGTGTCCTCTGTTGTTTCTATTTTTTTCTTGATATTTGTTTGATGAAAAGATCTCAATAAAGAACATAAGAAGACTAACTAAGCTTATAAGAAAGTATTAAGGTTAAGAAAAATTGAAATATAACCTGCCACATTGAATTTTCCAACATGGTATTAAAGCTAAGGTGAACAAGAAGGATGCTAGAAGGATTACCTTGTGGACACAAATAAGGGTTGGCTTGTCAAGAGGAAGGAAAAAGGAAGAATGGTCACTTCATCAAATCTTCATTGAGAAACAAATCTAGCTCTTATCAAAGGAAGGTGTGAAGAGAAGCACTGCAAGAAGGTTGTTAATCTCACTTAGAAGGAGATTTATTTAAAGTCATCTTCAAAGGATATTTGTATCATTCATCACTCTTGGAAGTTGATGTTGGAAGAGTCTTAGGAAACATCTTTCAAGGGCATTATTGAAGTCTCTTCAAATATCTTGGAGGCACCAAGAAAGTTGAAGACATCATCAAGGAAGAGAAGAATATTGGTTATCAAGTAAGTATCATATTGTTGTTGCATGTCTAAATTTGCAGTTCATATGGGTTCTTTCTGCAAGAAGAGCAATAAGCTCGTCGGAGCATCAAGTTACTTAGCCTGGAAGAAAAGTATCGACTTGAAACTTACAAAACATGAGGTAATGGAGTATATTACTGAACCTAACAAAGACAAGACTCAAGATCTAGCAAAATTCAAGAAAGGAGAAGTAAGGGCACAAAGGATCATCATTGAATCTATTAAGGATCCTGTTGTTCCATTTGTTGCAAACTTGAAAACTTTTAAGGCTATGTATGACAAGCTAGTAAACTTGTACTGTGTTAGCACATCATGACAAAATAAGTCTTTGATGAATAAGCTATATAAAATGAAGAAATCAAAGGATGAGGACATGACATACTTTTTAATGAAGATCTCTCAATTAAGAGATCACTTTCAAGGACTTGGAGAGACAATTTCTGATTCGGAAATGACCATCTGTGTATTAAATGCCTTACCACCAGAATGGAGAAAATTTGCAACAGGCATCTACTCTAAGAAATATTCAACTCCTTTTGATTATTTGTGGGCTTAATGCATTTTGGAAGAATCTAAGATCAAGGTAAAAGATGACATAGGATCAAATGAATAGTTTCTAGCCTTTCTAGCTAGAGTCAAGAAGCTGAAGAAGGGAAGGTTTGGAAAGTCCAAGAAGAAATATATGTCCAAGGTTCAATGCTTTAAGTGCAATGAATTTGGACATTATAAGAGGGAATGCCCTAGTTTACATAACAACAAAATAAAGGAAATAAGTGTGGCTCGCATACCTGAAGAAACGAGAGAACCTGAGAAGAAGCTGAAGAAAGAAGAAGTAAAGGGTTTTTACTATTGAAGAAGGTACCATGTCTGTCGAGTTCTCTATGAATATTGATCATTCCTTTAGAATAGTATGCATTGTTTCTTTAGAAGAAGTTTGATTTTGGATAACATCATAGAGAAAAGCATATGATAGTAACATATTTATAGTTTACTTGGTTAAGTTGCTTTGTAGAAATCATCTAGATATATAGAAAGACCATTTTGCATATTCTTCATCCAAGCATTATTTAACATTATGTTAGAGGCAATCATCTTTCTTAGATGGATCATCATGATCCTCGAAGGACCATAATTTGGAAGGTCCTTGGGAAAAGCTTCATGATGAGGTTAGTTTATATTCCATGTAATGTGGGAACAATATTGTTAGAGGGATGAAGGAATGCAATGGGTCAGGTTGTGGACTCATGTTAGGGAATATAGCTAGATGATTGAATGAAAGCATAGAAATGAATATTAGAAGTAAACTTTGGACATGATTCATGTGTACAGAATCCGGTAAAAGAAGTCGGTTATAAAATATGCTTAGTATAAGGTTATATGATGCTTGAAGAAATAATTTGACTTACTAAATGATGAATAAAGCATTGATAATTTCTCTAGATTATGTAAGAATAATAATTAACATCCAGCATAATCTCTGGAAGGAAAGTTATAACTTGGTAATCAAGTTTGATACTTGGGCACTCTAATGCATGAAGGAATATTCGAGTGGAGATGGATTATAAGGATGTTGATGCTTGGACGAGAAGGTCGTTGTGATGGAGTACGTCTAAGTTTAATTATTCATGGTTATTTGGTTAACATATTATTTTTGCTACCTGGAAGAATGTTACAGAAATACATTATGACAATTGAGCCAAGTTCAATTGTATGAATGGAAATGCATGAATAATCTTGAGGGAAGCTCAATATCTAGTACCTGCAATTATGAAGTCAAGATGTGTCCATGTTGGGATTGAAAGGTAGCAGTACAAGAATATAACCTAAAGGTCAAAGGAGATAACTTTCATAAGGAAGCTATGATCACCTTGAAGTTTGGAAAGGACCAATATAATGCCTTCATCCATGATAACAAGATGAAAGTGATGTCAAAGAAAAGTGACCTGGTTCCTGTCACAAGATTAAATAATGAATAGGGATCCATGATACCTTGGAAGGAAGAAATATTGATGCAAGAGATGTGAAGGTAAGAGGGAGCCATTTGGCTATGAAGAACAAGTAGTTGGTACTCTCATAAATACAAGCTATAAGGCTTGTGGTGTTGACTTCCCAATTTGAAAGGAAGTCCGGAATCTCCTATGGTTTTTGAAGGAGTAAATAGTCTCCTTGAATAGGAGCAAGGATAATTCTCCAATTGAAAGGAATAGGGATATCCTCTTTGATTGAGAAGGAGCGATGTTGAGCATCACATGTGCTTTCTCTTATTCAAATGATGAAGAGAGAATGGTGAAGGATTGGATAAGAATATGTGGTTTCCTTGAGGATATAGAATCCGAGAAAGGAAAGGTACCGACACTCTTTAAGGATGGGACAGGTATCAAAGAAAAGAGTGGTTGAAGAGGACATATATTCTTTGAGGGCTCAGGAATGGAGATCCAAGATAATAATAGTCCTAAAAGGACATACATTGTGAACATCCGGATGGGGTATGTGCCTTGTAGAGGTAGTGCGATATCACACGTAAATCCTTCCAGCATAATGCCCTTGAACGAAGTAGAGCTTGTCTAGTTAGGCCTTAGAGACAATGCTGGTTATAATGATGATGCTTACAATTTAGATTGTCAATACAACTCTTCTTAAGAGAACTCTTCAGTTTGAGAATAATGTTGTACTGATTTTACAATCATGAATACCTCCCTAGTTACAAGGGAGTGTTGAAAATATAACTAGTTTTGGTCTTCATAATTGTTGTTGTACTCATTTCAATATGTATCTTATGTAACAAACAAAAGAAGAAAAGAAAAATTATTATTATAAAGCATGGGTTTCATGCTCATTATGGATGGTCTTCTAGGTAAAAGTACGTTCTTCATGCTTATAGGGTTTGTTAGGTCATACGATTTGTTGACACGAGTCAAAGGAGTCAAATCAAGTTTATAAGACCCTTCCGGGCAAAATGTAATTGGAAAAATAATTATTTTTGGGTCTCTAGAAACTCCAAAAGTAGAAGTCAGCCCCAACAACTTCAAGTTGGCATAAAGGAGGGAATTTGACCACTTGGAAAGGCTATATAAGTGAGTAGTTCAACCTCATTTGGTATTCATTCACCAAGAAGTTTGATCTCAAGAAGGAAGTTTAATTTGTAGTTGGGAAGCAGAATAAGAAGATAACGAAGGTCTAGAACAAGAAAGAAAGGACAAAAATCTTGTTTTTAGGTTATTGCTCTCACAGATGTGCGAAATTCTAGGGTTTATGCAGCTACAAAGGAGGCTGAAATTGTAGATCCAAGTTGTAGTAGGACGAAGTGCAGTCCCTTGTTGTTGAAAGGAAGAATACTTTGTCTTGACTTCGTTAAGTAGATCTATCTTGTTCAAGGAAGGTCTCAAGAGGAATTTGGATTAGCGTTTCTGTAACTACTACAGGGCCAAAGTTACAAGTCGAAAGAGAAGTAATGAAGTTGGAGTTGAAGTTGCAGTTTGAAGCTAGTTGGGACTAGGTCAATAAAGGACTCGTTGGAAGGGTTGACTTGGTACTTGGAGAAGGAATTGGTCTAGGGTTTTAGTCTTTGTTATCTCATTTGAAGTAGATTCTATAAAAAGATAAGATTTTTCCAAGTTTTCCCCTTTGAGGGGTTTTGCCTTGGTTGAGAGACTATTTTCTATGTCCTCTATTATTGTTATTTATGTTCTTAATATTTGTTTAATGAAAATATCTAAATAGAGAACACAAGAAGACTAACTATGTTCACAAGCAAGTATTAAGGTTAGGGAATATTGAAATATAAGCTACCACATTTAATTTTCCAACAATTTCCAAGGAAGGGAAACAAATCTCCAAGTGTGGCGAAAGATAATTCCATGAGTGCCACTTGTCATGTTATGCACATGCATATATAAAATGGGATTCTAGTGAACTTTCCTTCATCCATTTTAATTTTAGCTAACAATAGTGATCATTGTATTTACTTTGGGAAGAGCTAGAGACATTTTATACGAAGTTTACCTTATGGATCTTAGGTTCTGGGGTGTACAATTATCCTAGTTGGCTTGGGTAAGGTTGGAGCCCTAAAGGAAGAGGTGTGGTTATAGGTTCCCTAATATGAAGCTTGGAGGGAGTCTAGAGACTCTTGAGAACAATTGGAACTCCTAGAGACACAAAGCTCTGTGACTTCCTAGGTGGACTTGGCACAACATAAGTGACTACAGAGGTAGAGAGGGGGGTGGACCACCTTGGGTTGTGTAGATTGAAGGGGTATAAGAGATTGTAGGTTTAAGTGCTACTAGTGTTTTGTGAATTGGCCTATACCTTGTTTTTTGTTGATTTCCTGAGCATATATAGGTTCCAAGTGATCTCTTTACCTTTCTGGAGTCATAACCCTAACTTGAAGGTGACCATTATTAAGAGTATTGGAGCAATGCAATCCATGGTTAAGTGGAAGGTTCGGGGTCTGAAACTAGTTGGTGGAATTATTAAAAGATAATTATCCTTAATTATGTTTTATATTCTTCTTTTGTATTTATTCTTGTGAACATTTGTTATGTATGAATTATATGTGTTTCTACATGTTTATTATGATGTTATGATCATGTGTATGCTATGTTTCATGGTAGAATGCATTAGGCCTACATGACAGAGTATAATCAAGGTACAAAGGTAATTTATTGAAAAAAACAGGCCTGGTTGGGTGACTATGAGGGGTTACAAAGATGGTCTTAGAGATGTTATGTATTGTATTATGGAATTGAAGCCTACTTAGCATAATTGGTTATGGTATAAGAGCAATACTAAGCCAAATTAAATAATTTTTTAAAAATTCATGGTATCATAATTGGTGTAGATTAGTAATGTGCCCTAGTGGGTGGCTAAGGGTGTATTACACTATTGTTCCTTCCTTCTTCATAATCAATAATTGTCCATGGTTCCTCTTAACTCAAATCTTCTTCATTTTCTTTTATCTCATTCAATTTACTACAAGTCAACTTAGGGTTTGTACTCTTTCATTTAATTTTTTTTTTCTTCATCCAACATATATTCTCTTTGTCTCTCATTCATTCCTTACTTTCTTCTACTCTTCATCATGCTTGTGTTTTTCTCTAGTCTCTTTCTTTTCAAAATGAGTTAACTAAAGTTTAGAAGCATCTTATGAGCCTTTATGCCCCCAACCCCAACCCCAAGTCTAATCTTGGTTAATGAGGGTCATCTCAACAATAACACTATTTTTTCTTAGAAAATGTTCCCTCTCTTTCCCTTTCTTCTAGTTAATATAAATTGGCATTTTTAAGGGAGGTCATGCTTCAACAATGTGGCCAACTCATCTGTCCATACAATTTTTTTCAATAGAACTAGTAGATAGTAGTGAAATTGGATGTGCATCTTAGTGAAGAATATCCTCTTCATGTCATTTAAATATGCATTCTTCTTGATTGCTTGTTATTTATAGTAATCTTCTTGACCCGATTAAACAAATTTTATTGCCCTTGTTAATCAATTATGAGAGAAATTATTCATCATGTGTTAGATTGATCATATGAAAAATCTTTCCAAGTCTAGCTTCTTTTTCTTCATAAACACAAATTCTAGGAACTTCTTGTGAGTTTCTAGCATAATTCTTCAAATATTTTCGTAACTTTCTCTTCCACCACTCATTAATATCCTTCTCACTCATCATCTATGCATGCATCTTACTATTATACATATCCTATATCATTGCTACCAACAACAAAACTAATGTTGTAATATAACAGATTATAGAGCAAGTGTGGTTACTAGCAGTGCAAACTTTAAACCAATACAAACAATAATATACAAGCATGTATCCATAGAAAGAGGAGAAATAGAGAAGATAACTAAATGTACAACCAACAATTTTATTATTATTTATTATCATGTCTCTTTGACCTTCCATTACAATGCCAAGTTTATGTTTATGCATAATGCATACAAGATGTAGGTAGTGTAACTACACCTAATCAATCAATTGATATAATCAAGTCCCTAGTAGATTATACTTTCCACTTGGATTATTCTTTTACATTCTTTAGTTAGCTACTTAACCTAGTCAATTAAGCTCCTCTAATAATTCACATCAAGATATCCAGTTCTATATGTCTAGTTTGTGTCTCTTGGGATCTCACAACATCCCTCCACCAGATCTTGACAAACATTTTCCCACCTTATTATATTTTATTTAAGTATACAACCCACAACAACCATAATTAGTCATCATGACACATTCATTATAGACATAAAAACATACCGTATTTAGAAATAGTAATATCACATTTATGCTAATGCATATCTATATGCACTCTACCCCTTATCATCCCTCAATATGTCCATTAACACATATGCATTCCAACTATTTTATTCTATTGCATTTATCAAGATTCTCATGCCCTAATTATCCACTCAAAGAAGCATTCTCAATCTAGAGAAACATAAACAATGCAACAAGAGAAGATTCAAGGAATTATCCCTTCCAATTCATTTATATACAATGGAATTCCACATTAGAGTTGATTTATGTCATGGTCATTCTATCAATCACATAATAGATCATCAATGATGATAATCTCAGTGAACTAGCATTACACACCATTTCCATATCTACCTTATTGGCCACACGCATCATTTATTATTCCAACCAACTATTGCCATCTTGCATCATTCTTTGATGCTTGAGTTGCCTCTATATTCTATCCATTTTTTTATAAATGATGCTCCAATTTCCTTTAGTAGTTTCAATGAAGCCCGACTTGGCCTTTCCCTTTTTATCATAAATGCATTCTTGTCCACATCAAAATTTTCATGCTATCTTATTTCACATACATTTATAGCTCTTATGTTATTATTAATACCTTTAGAACTATCAATATTTGCGTTGATCACATATTATCTTGAAGCCTTATTCAATTATGAAACTTGCCCTTATTCCTTAGAGAATCCTAAGCTAAGTTCCACTTTGTCTCATACTTTATCTCTCGAGCCAATTCCACACAATGGAGTGCCTCATTCCCTTAATAGCAGCTCCGAAGTGCATCATTTATTTCACATGGTTTTATAATGATATCAAAATTTATCTAATTCTTAACAACCTACTCTACCTCCGCAAGACAATCCAAACTCAAGTATACATGGCCCTGTATCATTAGCTACTTCTATGATAAGGTGAATTTCAACAACACTTCACATCCTTTATAAATAAGTTGCTGGTTCATAACTTGCAACTCTTCAATTTGTCACTTTGTCTTAAGTTTGCTAATTTCTAAGAGTAAATTTATGAACATTAGGAATTCATATTTACCTCCATAATTTGCACGAATCATTAATACCAAAGCTTGTGGAGTATTTTTGTCACACAATAGAGAGTGAATTGTAATTTTCCTTTTACTATTTAAGCATTTCTTATTCATTATGAGCTTTAATTTCCTTATGCCATAAAGGTCAAGTGTTGTAACTTTCATTACATTTCATTCCCATAACAACACTAGTGTTGTAACATTGACTCATACCACTTTGTAACTTAGTCATTCCCCTTTAAATCATTATTGAGGGAAGGATGATTTTTTTGCCATTATCCTTGAGCATTTTAAAGGGTTTCTTAATTCCTTTACATTTGAATAAACACTCATATCATGGGGTTGCAGATCACTCATAATGCTTATTCCTATCCATGACAAGCTAGTTCAAATTAACCTATAACTTAAGTTATCAATCCTCCTCCAAATATCATCCAAAACTAGACCATCTACCCTAATTGAAAGATCTCCCCTCTTTCAAAATATTTGTCTAATCAATCACTTTTAAAATATTCCCTCAATAATTTTTAAAAGATAAGCCTAATAGGCCATTGGGTCTCTTTTAAAGATGTCATCAAGCACTTTTGAAAGATAGGCCCAATATGCCATTAAGACTCTTTGAAAAATGTCATCAGACATTTTCAAAAGATATGCCCAATGGGCCAGTAGGTGTTTTCAAAAGATGGTCATCAACCACTTTCAAAAGAACCATTTGCTACGTTGTCAGACTCTTTCAAAATATGGCCGTTGATCACTTTCCAAAGAATTTCTCAATAGGCCATCAATATTTCTTCAAAAATCTTCCCAACCTTCAATGAAATAAAGTAATCAAAGGTCATCAAGCCAAACATCAAGATAGCCCATTAGCCATATTGAGAAGAAATCCTTTGAAAGACGCTAAGGGGCTATCAACCCCACTTCAAAATAATAAGTTGAATTCATAGAGGCCAACCTAGCCACCAAACAAAGTTAACACTTTAAACTTGGCAAATGGCCTTTAGAAAATAAACAAGCATGCAGGTTTTCACTCAATATCAAGTTAGCATTTGACCTTCAACCATGCCATCTTACAAGGATACTTTGTATTGAACATAGCTAGCACCACTCAAGTTCAAATGCACACATAATATTGAATATGTAATGTAAAATCAAGCCAATAAACTATGATGCATTCAAATTCCATGAAAATATGCATCTAACTATTTCAACAAAGCTGACATGCAACATTATTGATTCGTGAATTCCTTTCCAAATTCACACATAAGAAAAACACATCTTGGCTTTACAATAATAAACAAAAATTCCATACAAATATGTAATGCTTATATTTGAACAAGATGATCCAAGGAAATTGGCTATTCGTAAGCAATTTTCCACCCAACCATAAGCAATTCTCTATGGGCACCCCCCAAAAGCTAGGCTATGAGGCCATGAAGGAGAAGGAAACTAGTCTAGGACACTTAAATCACTCACCCAAACCAATTAATCGCAAGATCAACCAAACTATTTACCATGGAACTCTCTTAATGACCTTCTAGATAACCCAACCATGACACTTCCTTCCTAACCACCACAACACCATAGATATACCTTTTCTCTAAATATTTCTTCAAGCATACTAGAAGGCCTTTCCTTTATTTTATTAACCACACCTTAAGAAATCCTTCCCCCTCTTTAGTGTTCTCAATGTCTGTAGGAGTTTAACCTATCGTCTACCTTTAGGATCAATCCAACAAAGTCATCTCTTGGCACTTCAACACTCCATGAGCAACAATATACAACAAAATTAGAATGGTTTGCTTTCATCCCAATGTTTATGGTGCATCTATGCTCCTTTGTAGTGTTCTATCTCTCTTATTTCTTAGGTTCACAATTTTCTCTTTTGCAACTCTACCTAATAACTTACATGTTTGAATTACAATCTCCAAAATAGCAGGAGAATAAGAGTTGAATCTAATGAATGAATTTCCTCTAATGAGCCTATAGGAATGATAAATTCAAATCACATGAAGAGTGCATGGGAATGTAGATGGTTCAGATATCCATGTAGTTCATATTCTAATGGAAATTGAGTCTCTTATGCTTCTCCAAACATTTACCCAATCCCCATGCTCTAATAACTAGTAAAGTGGACTTCTCCACTACATTCAATGATTAGTGGTTGCGGCTTTAATAAAGTACATGATGAAAAGATGAAGGTTATGAGAATTAGGTAACTTCGGATTATTTTTCAACCCCTTGGACCACCTTTTCTCTTCCCCTTTAATATACTCATAGGCTCTCTTGTGCTCTTCTATAACTACCCTTGGATATTTATTTTAATTTTTCAAATAATATTTACATATCTCGAAATTACTATGGCAAGTCCACCACATGGTATAGTGAAAGTATATTTATTAAAAATACATGCCTATGCATTCACGAGTTGAGATTTGACCTTGAGCTCCACACTAGGAATTCATAAAGCATGTTTACATCATTTACATATTGGGTCATTTACATAACTTGCTTCCTATCATTATATCCCCTTATTTACAATTCGTACATAATTTTGTTTAATACAACCCAAGGATTGAAAGTGGGGACATCACATTACCACCACTGACGTTCTAGCTATCCCATCCATAATAAAATAAAATAAGGCAACATTAAAGGTATTCCTTTTTGAGGTTAGAATGATAAACAACTATTTAATGGCCACTTCACAGATGTCTCTTTAAACCATTATTGAAGATACACGGAGTTTGGACAATACCTTGGTTTACATGCAATTTTTTGTTAAGCCTTGGGAATGAAGATACAAATGGCCAAAATCCAATGATAGCAAGATAGTTAGAAATATATCTTCAATTTATTGCTAGGTTGAGGGTGGGCTTGGTTATGACCTACACAAGTGTTCAATTTATTTATCATCCCATTTGCCTTCAAAGCCTCCTTGTAGGAGCTACAAGAAACAAAGTTACTAAGAGTTTAAAAAATGACAAGTTAATTATGAAACCCTTATCCCTTGTGGACAATTTTAAATCTTTACTAAAGCACATATCACTACCCATGCATATTATTCATCATGTTTGATCCCTTCTACCCATATCCATGCTAAGTTAGAAAAGCTCCCAAGAAGTATCTTATAATCCAAATCTAGGGGAACTAAAGACTTTCATAGATTTAATTCGAGCCTTTGTGGTACCCCCAAAGAGGAGATATTTGGGTATCTTGACTACTTGTACACAAGCAAAAGCTCTTTGTGCTAAATGAGTGATTAACACAATGGAACATGGGGAGGCATAGAAGATCCCACTCAAAAATTGCATCAACTTAGGGGCCTTGCATAGTTGCAAGATATGAAGTAACTTATTGTTAACCACTTCAACAACCATCTAGGTGAAGGGAACCTAATTTGTAGGAAAAATTAATGGAACTTGGACTAGGAGACCAACAAACATAAGTTGGCGTGGAAAAGTGACTTGCCTAGGGCTAAGTTTTCTATCAATGACCATTGTTTATGGTGGTCTGGTCCTTGGGGTAGTTTTTTTTTCCAAAATCGCATGGCTTACAACCAAGAGCTTGTGCAATTACGGTATTAGGGTCTCAGGGGACCATTGTGATAATCAAACTAGAGATTGGGAAAATCAGGAAACCTTGAGTGTGGTATTTAGGCTTAATCCCACAAAGAGTAATTTCACATAAATTATAAACAATAATGGATAAACCCTTCATAAAACTTGGTCTTCCAAGGCCACAAGTGTGGTGGAAACATTGGAGATGGAATCAAAGGAAGGGTTTTTTGAAATATAATCCAACAAATGAGTATAAATGATTATCTTATAGGCTTGAACTTGAGGAAAAGCTTAGTAAAATATGGAGAAACAATTCTAAGGAGAAACTTGAGCTCTATCAAATGAAATCCATTTAGAAGTCGGTCTTAGAGCACATAAAGCTCTGTTTGTTTGGTCTATATTTCAAGGAGGCTTGTAGATAGTGTAACCTTTGAAGCACTTGGAAATATTGCACCTTAAAAGTCCTCTATGTGGTAAGAATGAAACCTCAAAGCACTTGTTTTGGATTTGTAAATACACCTTATTGGCTTGGGCACATGCTTAGAAACTTTGTCACTCTTTACTCCTATTCCATATCACCTAGAAAACAACATTGTTAAGAGAATTTGTCCCTTTAGTTGTGGAATCCCACACAACATGGCACTATATTAGAATTGATATTTTTATATCACCTTTAGAAAAATAAAAAATGAATGAGTATTCACCAATTCTTAGTGCATCTAGGTTTTTACCATCTCTAATATGTGCCCATATGCTTTTGTAGATTCAAATGAAGTTATGCAAGGTGGAGGTGGAAATATCCCACCTACATGAGCTTATGGAATACTAGACCATTGCACCATGCACATAGTGTAATTTGAAGGGCACTCCCCTACCCACTCTCCACAATTTAGAACCCCAAGTCATCGATGACACCAATGTAGAGCAAGAAAAGTTACAAGAGAATGTTGAGAAAAATAAAAGAGCTAGCCCCAAGCAAGAGCCCCAAGGATGCCATCGTTTAACAAATTCCTACTATTCCAATGGGCATATTTGAAGCAAAGCATCCCAAAGAACCCAAGTAGTGCAATGAGAGATCAAAGGTCATCATTGTTGGACAATGGATAAACCAATGCTCCGTGTGTGTTTTGTGACATGTACTAACTGCCTCTCGTGGATCCTTATCTCTGGAGATGCGATCGTTGACTAACACTTGCTGGTTTTGGTCTAACGACAATCGTGGTTCCCAACATGTGGTATCAAAGTGTAGGTCACGAGTTTGATACACACCCGACCCGCGTTGGGGGGGAGATTATTGGACATTGGATAAACTAATGCTCCCCATGTGTTTCGTGACATGGACTAACTGCCTCTCGTGGATCCTTATCTCTGGCGATGTGATCGTTGACTAACACCTGTGGGTTTTGGTCTAACGACAATCGTGATTCCCAATAATCATGGCAAATCATAAGCCCATAGTTGAAAGATGGGGGTCGACTCCTTGAGAACAATCAACCTCTTAGATATAATTCCTACATAAACTGATTAGTGTGCTCATTTATGTGAATAAACTTGTTACTATTATGTGTATTTTAGATTTGATGGCCATTTGTGGCCAATTTTAATTGGGCACACTATGTGCCTTGAGAAGTTTGTTGTCGCTATTGTGAGATTTATTTATTTATTCTTGTAAAATGTATGCAATATGTATATTATGTGTATTTTAATAAAATATGAAGTTTTTTTTTGTTTTGTTTTTAACTTATATTGAGTTAATAAGCAAAGGGTTATAGCTTCTAGGCTTCATGTATACAGGTAAAGGATAGTTGCTTCTAGACTCCAGATGACCCCTTTGTGGTAGCCTCAACAACGATTAGATGAGACAACGGGTACCTAGTGGATACTGGGTATGACCAAAACTGCTGTTGGTTATCTAAGAACTCATTTTCCTTATATGTAAGGAAATATGTTAATATCCTTAGACATAAGAAAATAGATTAATGTTTTAAGACCCAAAAAAATTTGACAAAAGTAGAAGTTTGCGACCTTGTGAATCACAAATAGCTTATTTCAAATGACCAAATTTTATTTAGACGTGATGATATTACTACCTATTAAAGTCTTTAAATTATATCACCAATGCTAAGGTAGTAATCTTGAGAATAGTAGACTATTCTTTTAAAATTTTAAAAATAAATAAACAAACTCAATCTTGACATTTCATGTCCATACCAAGACCCATCATTAGGACAACCTTGTCTTTGATAGATCATGACATGAACTAGTCCATACCAAGACCCATCATTATGACAACCTTCTATTTGATAAATCATGACATGAACTTGAAACATCAACTAAGAAAACAAACTATGGAACATATTCCAAATCTATATTTTCCAAATTCTACCCATATAAACCCTAACCAGGAAAACTCAATCTCTTAGTTTTTTTTTTTTTTTTAACATTTTAATAATATATAGATTTATCGTATTTCATTTATTTTCTCCAAATTTAAAAATATACCAAACCTTTAAAAACATAGTTTCATATTTATATATTATTAAAATTCATGACCAAAATTTCAATATTAAAATTCAAGTCGATGAATAATATTATAGTTCCGACATAATTTCGGGGAAATTCTCCTCAAGGTCAAGGTCAGTGAGCTTATTAGGTTGAACCTTTTTAATTGTTTCGTTCATATTATGTTGAGCAGGCTTAGCAATTAAATAGTTTTATAGCGCGGTGAAGGGCCAAGGCCAGGGCCGGAGAGAAATATCCAAGCAAGGATGGGAAGTTCAACAGCCAAGGATGCGCACGTACTCGTTGCCTCGCTTCGATCTGCATATTCTGCAACTCCCACCAAACTTAAGGTAATGCCAAATTCTTTTATTTAGGTTTTTCCCGGTATCCTTTGTGAATTCTAAGAAAAGCAGGGTGGAGGGCTGTTTGTTAACAATAGCCCTTGTCGTTTGACGGATGAAAGTCTAATCTCGTGCACTATTATTGATATGACATTGAAACGGGTACTGCAGATTATTGATCTGTATGTGGTTTACGCCATTCTCACGGCAGTTGTGCAGGTGACACCCTATGCTTCTATTGTGCTATTAAATTTTGTTATGCCTCTTGATTTTTTATGTTGAAAGCAAATATGTAATGGGTAGCCCTTAAGACAGTCTATCACTTTATAGCAAAAATACGTTTCAGACATTTTCTGGAATTATGGCATTTCTGTAGAAGTGGGGCTTTTGTTGTTTCCATGTTACCCAGATTTCAGACATTTTCTGTGAAATCAACTGTTTGATATACCGGCGGACATTGTGTACAGAATTCATCCGTGTTTAGATTCTAACTAACTAAGACATTGTGTACAGAATTCATCCATGTTTAGATTCTAACTAACTAACTAACTTTCCAAACCGAAACCCCATCTTCGTCACTACTGTATTTAGTCTTTCTGATTTACTGACTAGTCTGCTATGCTTGCAGAAACATGGCACGGAGAACTGTTTATAATTCCATTCGCATTGCCATTCTCGATCACGTTCCTGTGGTCACGACATTAGTACATTACTAATCAATTTTGTATGCACGATACACGGTGTCACCTTTTTTATTCCTTGAAACCCTCTAGCCCTGTTTCATAAAATCTCTAAGGTTATATCTGTGTTTTCGTTTACATTGGACTTTTGACATTTTGGAACTGCAAAAATGCTTTGTTCATTCAGATAATGTTTAGTAACCAGTTTCATGCTGTTGATAATTATAGCTTGGAGAGGAACTTCAGCACATGTTCAGTGTGAACATGCTAGAAGTAGTTTGAGATATTTTCAAAAAAGCAATTGAAAAAAATATGTATTTTTATGAAGGTAATTCTATTCTGTAATTCACTTAAGTAAAAAAATGGAAGATTTGTATTTAGTAGTTGAGTCTAAATTTGTGTCTATGCATTATTTAGACTAGAGAAATCTTAAAAATAGATTCTCTACTAAAATTATAAAAGATAGGGAAAGGTAGAGGCTTTCTTAGAAACTTGAGTAGTTGGGAGAGAGCATTATTGGGAAGCATACAGTTGGAGGCAACAGTTCCGTACAATTACACAACCACTATCGTACAGATCTGTACAATACTGTTGTATAGCAGAGAACAGTTGTTGCTGATTTTTCAGCAGCTGTACCTCTCAAACAACTTGTGGAAGCTCAAATTCAAGGCAATTTGATCTTCGTGCATGTGGCCTTTTGTTTTGGTAGTGTGTGGAGGTTTCCTTGTCAATTTTGTCAAAAGGAATAAAAAACTGATTTGAGGGAGTAATTACTTGTGTGTTGAAAATTATTTTTCTGCTTCTGCTATATAATTTCCAACCACTGTGTGGTTGATGCTATGGTCAAAATTTAAATTTTTGCAGTAACTAAATCCAACCATCTACGTGTTTGATTGAGATCATATGGACATTAGTCACCTAAGGATTGAAACCTTAACGTGGTATTAGTGATCCAAACTTAAACAAGAACGCAACAAATACATATATAACCATAAATACATAGATGCTGCAGAGATAACACTTCATTTCATTAATATCAAAATACTCAAATATGCTTACAAACAAAATGGAAATAAACTAGCTTAGACGATGGTAACTTATCTCTAAGAAGAGATGTAGCAGCTACATGCCTCTGAACTGTGTTACAATGAGGCTCAAGGGCCTATTTATTATTGAACAGCAAGGGAAAACCCTAACAACCAAAACCCTAACCCCAAGAGATGGAATGCCAAGAATTTGTGGACCTCGTTGGGGTTAGTTGGGCAGGCAACTTCTCGGGGTTATATTATCTCTGTTTTAGTGTGTACGATACCTTGTTGGAAAGGTCTATCTGGGTACTACAGGATTAGCTACAGACCCTTGCCTACGACTACGGGCTTGCGGCGGACCTAAAAAAAACGCTGTTTAGGGGTTCAAAAGTGCTCCGGAAGTTTAGGACCTGAAAAACTGTTAAAAATAGTAAATGCTAAAATAAACAAGGAAACAGATGAAACCGATTGGAGGTATAGGTGGGTGGCACCAATATCCGCCTGGACCAGTCCTCCCTCCTTAGGAAGCATTGGCCCTCATTGCGTGCAGATCCTCCATGAGGTGAGGAAATTTTTGTTGAACCTGGTCCCTGATGAACCACTTGCCCTGGTGAAGGAGTTGGCCTACTATGACAACTTGATATTGTTAGATCCTCTGTTGGTGAGTTTTCTTGATCTGTGTGTCGCTGATCAATTGTGGCCTGTTCCTTGCAGTTCGGGTTTAGCTCTGTTGGTGTGAGTTGTTCTGCAATGTCTGATGTCTCCAACAATGGTGGAAAGTATGGCCGAAGGCAGCCTACATTGAACACTGGGTACATACCAAGGAATGGTGGGATGTTGAGCTCAAAGACATTGTCCCCTACAACCTTGGTAATAGTGTATGGCCCATATCAGAGTAGGCGAAGCTTGCGATGGTGTCCAGTGAGGCGCTCCTTCTACAAATGTAGCCAAACTTTGTCGCCCCCTGGGAACTTGTGCGACACTCAATGCTGATCATGGCGTGCTTGTACTTAGCGTTGGCTTTGTCCAATATATCATGGACTTGCGGATGTGTTGAATGTGCTCAATGAAGTTGTTAGCCCTGTCGGCTTTAGACTGGACATGAGTCAAATTGCTTGAGTAACTGCAATGGTATGGCCACATCAATGGGACATAATGGCCGAAATCCCAACCCTACCTGGAAGGGGCTATGGCCTGTTGAGCTATGGAGAGCTCTGTTGTAGCTGTGCTAGACACAGGGGAGGTTTTCATGTCATGTGCGTGGATGCTTCGAGTTGTACATACAGAGAATGCGTATGATCATCATCTTGACGACCTCTGTTTGACCATTACGTCATGGACTTAGCAGGTTTGGTATCCAACATCGACTAGAGACTTGACCAAAATGCACTTAAGAATCCGCTGTCCCGATCTGAGATAATGGATTGTGGGATCCCAAATTGTACCCATACTCGCTCAAAGAAGAGCTTAGCAGTGGCATCTGCTGTGATATTCTTCTTGTAGGCCGCCATGATGGCCATCTTAGGGAATTTGTCGATGATGTGAAAATGCAGTTGTTGCCGTGCTTAATAGAAGGAAGGCCCAACATGTAATCCATGGAGATGGATTCCCAAGGTCGAATAGGAGTAGGTAGAGGAGTATTTAGGCCTTGCTTCTTGACGGTTGGTTTGGCAATGGCATAGGCGATGTAGCATCTAATGTACTTTTCAACATCTTGACGAAGTTTTGGCCAAAAAAATTACTTCTGCAATGTCGCCACTATTTTCTCTACTCCGAAATGTCCAGCGACTCGACTGTGGTGCGTCTCCCAATTCATCTTGGCACGCTCGCCTGAAGGAACACAGATGTGTCCCAGGAGGCATAACAGTGCATCCTGGAGGTGAACATTTGGTACTTGTTTCCCTTCCAGGAGTGTCTGGTATGTGCTGCCGAATTCTGGATTGCTCTTGTAAAGGTGTGGCCACCCCGAAGTCTCGTGGTGCCCACAAGAGTCGAGCACAGTGATCAGAGCCATGACTGGTGGTCGATTGAGGCGGTCTGTAACATTATTGGTGCTGCCCTTCTTGTACTTAATGTTCAAATGGAACTGTTGCAGGTATATGGACCATTTCTGATGGCGATCATTCTACAACTTCCCTTGTGTTTGTATGGACTACAGGGGTCGGTGGTCTGTGTGGATGACCATTTCATTCCCCAAAATTCAATGCTTCCATTGACAATAGACCTGCACAATGGAAGACATATCTTTGTCGTAAGTGGGATACTTTCAGACTGTGTTTGAAAGTGTCTTATTGTGGTAAGCCACTGGAGGCCCCTATTGAGTAAGAACTGCATCAATAGCATAATCGAAGGTGTTTTTCTCAATCTCAAAAGGTTGTTGCAGGCCTGGTAATGTGAGCTTTGGTGCAGAGTAGAGGTGATGCTTCAACTTGACAAATGCCTTTTGTTGGGTTTCGGACCAAAGAAACTTTGCTTTTGCTCTGCCCTTGGTGACTTGACTTAAAGGCCAAGTGATATGAGAGAACCCGGACACGAACTTGCCATAGAAATTGGGAAGACCCAGAAAGCTGCGGAGCTCTGTTAGAGTGGTTGGGGCTGGCCAATCCCGAATGACTTGTATCTTGGCTGGGTGCACATGCACACCCTGCTTATTAATGATGTACCCAGATATTGAACCTGAGTCATGCCAAAAGTGCATTTCTCCGAATTGGCAGACAACTTATGTTGTCGCAGGGTTTGAAGGACCTGTCAAATATGGTGGAGGTGCTCTTCCCAACTCTGGCTGAAGATCAAGATGTAATTTAAATACACAACCACAAATGCATTGGTGAAGGGTCGCAAGATGTTGTCCATCAATCTCATGAAGGTTGCAGGGGCATTCGTCAACCCAAAAGGCATGACCAACCATTTGAAAAGACCCTCCTTGGATTTGAAGGCAGTTTTCCACATGTCGAAGGGTTCGATAGGCACCTGGTGATAAATGGATTTCAATTCAATCTTGCTGAAATATTTGGCCCCCTTGAGTTGGTCCAAAAGGTCATCGATATGTGGGATTGGGTACCTATTCTGGACAATGATCTTGTTCGGTGCTCGATAGTCAATACAGAGCCTCCAGGTCCCGTCCTTCTTCTGTACCAACACAATTGGGCTCCCACATGGTGATAAGCTTGGCTTGATGTGCCCTTCTTGCAATAACTCCTGAATCGACCTCTTGATCTCATCGTTCTCCAGAATAGAGTGTCGATAGATCGGTCCATTGGGTAACGACGCACCCAGAGTTAGATCGCTGGAGTGCTTGACTTGGCAGTGTAGAGGTACCCCTATAGGTGAGGCGAAAATGTCCTTGTGCTTTTGCACGACCTTGTCCATCTGTTGCTGCTGTGAGGAGGAGCCCTGTCTGGAAGTCGTGGCCACAACCTTCTTCTTGCCCTGAGGGTGAATCATAAGGAAAACAAATTTCCTGGTCCGGGAAATGATCTTATTGCATTGCTTTGCAGTGGTCAAAGAGATGGCAGTAGGCGGGGCTACCTCCGGTATCCTGTACACTTATTGCCCAAAGTAATAATCACAGAGCGGGGTCTAAATTCATATATAACATGTCGCTTCCACAAGTATGGTTGTCCTAATAATACATCACAAACTTCAAGAGGACCAACATCACACAATACCTCATACCTAAAGGGCTTGATGTTGTAGGGATGGTGACACTGCTGGTTGACGCAAATATCTCGTCCTTGGTAAAGCCACCCGATGGTGTACGACTGCGGATGTGTTGTCGTCGGTAGGCCTAGCCGCTTCACGACCTCTGTTGAAATGAGGTTCTTTTGGCTCTCGTTGTTGACAATGAACTGTAGCGGAGAGCCCTTCACCCACATCTGTGAGTGGAAGAGGCGTTCCCCCTCCTTTAGATCCGTAGGTTCATTCTTGTGGATCTTGGTGGTGGCCACGGTGGCACTTGCTTCGCGTCAATGATCTGCTTCCCTTTGTCATTCCCCTTGTCGGGTTCTGACTCAGAGTCGAAACATGCGTTTGATTCAGAAGCCTTTAGCTCGGGCACCAGTGACTGCTTGGCTCGACACTCACTTGTGTTGTGAGTGGAGCTCTTATGGAACTCACACCATTTTCCCATGTCCTTTTTTGTATTCGTGGTGCTGTTCTTTGCTTGCGGCTTCAGCGGGTTGTCCTGGGTTGCCCCGCCTTGGCTTTGGCCTTTGCTTTGTGGTTTGGGGGTGCCTTTTCATTGCTTCGGATTTGTAGATCCAAAGTCTCGCTTTTTCTGTTTAAACTTTTGCTCAATCTGGACAATGTATCAGTATGTCGTGCCGAGCGAGATGTCCAGGAACTCCATTTCATCCTGGATTTACTTGTGTAGACAACCGTGGTACTTGAGTATCAAATGCTGCTTAGAATCTTTGATACCCAACTTCGTGCGAGGGGTATGGAAAACATTTGTGAACTCTGATACATCTTGGTCTTTCCTTGCCGTAGCGTGGTCCGCTTTATGTATTTATCTTCATAGCTCCCGACAAGGTAATATTGTTCCTTGATGGCGTCTTAGAAAGAATCCTTAGTGGGTGTGGTTGAAAACAGTGAGGATTTCCTCTCGTCCTTTTGTTTAGAGTAGGTTTCCCACCAATCTTTGACGTGTGGGGCGGCTTTGAGAAGTGCAAAAGTAATCTTTTCCAGATTGGAAAAATCATGAATTGAAAATATCCTTCCAACAAATTCAACCATTTATCTACAACATCTGCATCTATCTGGCCCTCAAATATGGGAATATTGAAGTTAACTTGTACCTTAAAAAGAGTGGCGCCTCCAGAGTAGCTGCTGGATGAAGATGCGTTGCCTGTGGGTAGCCGTCGAAAGATTTGGGCAAAGTTATTCATCATCGTGTTCCTCTGTCGCTCGACGGCTTCCTTGAGCAATATTTTGAAAGGATCTACTGCCCCCTCGTCTTTCTTTTCTTCTGCCATGGGAGGTCATCGATGTTTGTGAAGTTGGTCTTGCAAAGGTTCAACCAGATCGAGCCCTAACTCCTTATACCCTGACCTCGTTGGGGACACGCAAAGAAAAACAGAGAAAGAGCATATTGCTTTGATACCATTGATCCAAACTTAAATAGGAATGTAACAAATTACATATATAACCATAAATACAGAGATGTAGTAGAAATAACACTTCATTTCATTAATATCAAAACACTGAAATATGCTTACAAACAGAATGGAAATAAACTAGCTCAGGCGATGGTAGCTTATCCTTGAGAAGAGATGTGGTGGCTACATTCCTCTGAATTGTGTTACAATGAGGCTTAAGGGCCTATTTATTATTGAATAACAACGGAAAACTCTAAACAACCAAAACCCTAACCCTAGGAGATGGAACACCAAGAGTTTGTGGGCCTTGTTGGGGTTAGTTGGGCAACCAACTTCCTGGAGTCTTAACTTGGTCATATTCTTTTCGTTTGGCGCATACATTACCTTGTTGGAAAGGTCTCTCTGAGTACTACAGGATTTGCGGCAGGCCCTTGCCTACGACTACGGTTCTATGACAAACATAAAAAAAACGCCGTTTAGGGGTCAAAACTGCTTCGGAAGTTCAGGACCCGAAAAGTTGCTAAAAATAGTAAATGCTGAAATAAACAAGGAAACGGATGAAACCAACTGCACATATAGGTGGAATACGCTGGTGGTCACCAATATCCACATGGATCAATTAGAGCTTGATCTCTCATTGAGGTTCTTAAGGATTGCTTCAGTAAATCTATTGCAAGGTTGAAGGACCAACAGTAAGAGCATTTCAAAGTTATATTTTTTCGATTTAGGAGTTTGTGCAATAGATCTCAGAAATGGTAGGAGTGGACCTTTGATTTGAGGACATATTGGATGGTGCTTCAAATTTCATAGCATCGAAAGTGAGCTATACTCTCTTACTAAAAAAATGATATTTGGAATATTGCCAAGGATGTTGTGACTTCACCTAGAGATTCACAAGACTTGGTACCTCACAACAAAAAGGAAGTGAAGGTGATGTAGGAGCGTCGACAATAGGCTTATGGGTGAGCCAAAAACACAGGTGAAAGATGATGATAGAGACGAAAAGGGGAAAAACATGCATAGGTAAAAGGTATATGTGACACAAAGGTGTTTGATGAACCATGTGTGGGAAAGAGTTTCCTAGAGAGCTGGCGGATACAACAGTTGGCGACCCATGTATTCTGGTGGATGGTAATTCTTTTATTGGAGTTCAACAACATGTGTATTTTGCAGGAACAAGGTGAAAGTATGGAGGACAAAGGAAGAAGACCATAAATCCAAGAAGATGGAACATGTGAAGAAAAGATGAAAGGAAAAGTTTGAGGACCAAAGGAAAGGAAATGGAAACTAATTATAAAGTATTCATTAAAGAGGGTATAAGACATAATGTTTATGAGAGAATTATTAATGCATGAAATGTAATAGTTGAGATAATTGTATCCCTTAGAATATAAATGAGGAATAGAGGAATTAGGGATAGGAAGTTATGGAGAGATTCATGGAGATGAGGTAGAGGATTTGGTGGGGATTTCTTGAGAGATTTTAGGAGATGGTTGAAATTAATTACTAAATATGAAAATGGCTGTTAAAGTTCCCTTATAGTATATGAGGAGAACATTTATAATCTTTTGTATGATTATGACAATGTATATTTGTGATTAATACAGATTTTTCCTACGATGGAATTATAGAGTGAAAATTCTCTTGCTTCTTATGTGATGTGAGTTTTTTTAGTGTATACATGTTGCTGCAACATTTTATGATTGTAGATTTTAAATGGTAGGCAACTTATGCCCGCATCAAGTGGTATCGGAGCACACAATTATTCTCTATGGGATTGAGAGAAATGAGAGTGATAATACTTCGTATATTGATTTTCTTTTTATTAGTTAATGAATATAATGTTTTGAAGTGAAATTCTGTACAATCAGATGCCTTTGCTATTGCTGAGTATTATGAAGAGATAATGCATTGAATGTTGGTATAGATTTGTATTGTGTGGAGTGATTATAAACAGATTGCAATGTTATATTCTTGTTCGAGATTGTAGAGAGAAAGGCACACCTCGTTGGCTTTATTGGCAAATGTTTCAAGAAGTTAGTGGTTGCATTTTCCAACAAAGATTGTGGCCATTACTTGTGGCATAAAGTGCAGAATTGAAGGCCTAAAACGTGTGCAGATAATCCTTGTGAGAGCAGGACAAAAGCATCCAATAAACGCTGTATAAATTTAGAAAACTCCAATGGAATAAGCTACAACAATAACATCTAGACGAAGGAGATTGAACATTCAAGGCGCATGTTCAAGCATTAAAAATTTTGAGTTTTGACATTGAGGAGACATTTTGGTCCATGTGCATCTTGAAATTTTATGGTTTCTTATTATCTAGCAAGAGTCTTTGTGATGTATTGTTTTCTGTCTAAGGTGAATGATTGTATTGACACTTGGATTTGTGCCAATTAATTTGTATATGTTGCAAGAGAATTGTTGCATACATTGCTTGCAATTTAAAGAATTGTATATGGTGCCGCCAATTTAAAGAATCGTTGTACATTTTGCTAGAAAGCATAGCATTGGTCGTTCCATGAAGTGTAGCGCTGGGAGGTTTGAATCAACTGACAAAAGATCTTTGCAGGGTATAGAGGTTGCAGAAAGGCATGTCGCTGCACATTGGGAAAGACAAATTTTGTCTCGTTTGTAAGAGTAGTTGTGGGGGTAGCCCACGTCTCATCATTTGAGGCATCTTATTAATTGTTGCAGGAACCTATGAACATGGTGTTGGGACATGAGGTGCATTGAAGATCTGCATCCAAATAGAAGTGGAGTCATAAATATTAAAGGTATCTAACTGAGTGGAAGAGACCAGTGTTATCAAAACCAGACCAGAACCGGTGGAACCAATCGATCCGACTATTTTTGGCCCAAAACTGGTTTGGACCGGGCCTTTGAAACATAATAGGTCACTTTAGAACTGGTCTATTTCACTGAACCGACTAGTTCGGAACTGGGTCTGTGCAGATTGTACCTATGCAGGAGATTGTCACTTATACTTAAATTTTTAACATTACAATGAAATGACTTATGATGTTTGAGAGTGATTCCAACCTCATTGGATTTCATATGGAGAAAGTAGAATTTTATATTTCAATCAAAATCTAACAGACTTAACAATTTTTTAGTATTCAGGATTGGGGGGATTGCAACGTTTCCATTGGATTTTGTCATGTATGAGGGTATGGAACTAGTATTTAATAAAGAGAACCAAGCCCTCTATTTACTTTGATGTTAGTGGCATTGGTTGTCAAACTCCTCTATTATGACTATACTAAAAATGTACCCAACACAAACAAAATCTTGACATGGCATGCTACGTTTTTTCTATCTTATTTTAATGCCTAAATGGTTATATTGATGATGAAGACCCCAATATAGGCAATGATTTTGATGATATGTAGGTGTTTGTTGTAGCGTGATTTTTTTAGGATGCTAGAGGCCATCTGGAGCCTATTTGTTGATGTGTTTTCAATTTAGAGATGGGTTGCACTCGATGCTATTTTGGTTATGTGCACCCTTACATGCTATGTAAATGAGAACTTTTGCATATTTGTGTATAAATAGTTTGGATCCATATGGATGCACATGAATATATATGTTTTTCTTTAAAATATGAATATTTTATGTGTTTTTGGTAAACCGATTTTTTTTAATGGTTCCGGTCTGGTTCTGACTGGTTCCCAATGCATAAGGTTTTTTAGTTCAATCACCAGTGCGGTTATGATAATATTGGAAGAGACAACTGTTGAAGAGATGTGAGGCACGTGGAGCATCCACTGCTGCATCTAACAAATTGCTGTGAAAGAAGAGTTGTGTTGTCGATTGAAAGCCATGTTAGTGTATGTTGCCCATGTGTGGAGAAAGCAGCTGCTGTTGGTAATTGATTTTGAGAGAACTTGACACAAATCATAGCCAAAGAAAAAGGGATTGTTCCCTGAAGTCAATGGTAAGGAGAATTGTGCCCGCAATTAACTAAAGGTGCCATTGCTGCCAGAGAGTTACTATTGGCATTGTAACTTGTAGATTTGTGGCCTAAGAGATTGTATGAATTTTTATGTGATAGTACTGTTGCTATTTATTTGGAAGCCACCCAAGTTTGTATGCATTATGCTGTGAGAAGCGCCAAAGAAGTGGTCACTACATGGAGGAAATGTGTAGTGGAAAGAGAGCTTTGTCTAGAGTGAAGAAGCTGCTATTGTAAAGAGAAGCCGTTGCATAAGTCAAGCAAGTGCATGAGAGGGTACTATGTTTATGGGATCAGTGCCTATCAAAGGGAGTAGAAATTTGCTTTTCACCTGAGTGGAAGAGATTGTAGTTGTGCGCATATAATTAGACCGTGACCATGGCACAATTGCATGTGTATTTCAGATCGACCATAAAGGAACCTCAAAAATTGGATGTCGAGGGGGAGCCCTTGAATTCCTCAGCATTGTAAGTGGAGATTTCATTTCTTTTTTATGTGAAGACAATACATGAGAGCGAGAGCAAAAAGTGAGTGTGAGAAGTGAAAGATAGACTCGTGTTTAGGAAGGGAGAAGAATCCTTGTTGAAGGCTGCATAGATGAAGCATCATTGCTACTATTTCACACTTTGTCAATTGAAGGAGCCGAGCTATAATTGTTGCTATTGTTGAGCGAGAGGTTAGTATTGTGTTGTTTGCATCAACTTGTCGTGATTACATTTGTGCGGAGCAGAGAAGTCATCATATGTTTTATTTATATATTTTTCTACTAATGGAAGAGTAAAGAGAAAGCGTCATCGTGGGAGAAGGTCGCTTGCTGCATGCTGGAGACACTAAAAAGGGCTAATCAAGAAAATAAACAATATGCTATTGTTGTTTGTCCTTCATTGTTATGCTGGTGGAGATGAACCTTTGGAAATCAAATGCTTAGCAAATAAATGATGACTAAGGTGTGGTTGTTGGCTGAGAAGCAGTGTTGTTAAAGTGATTGAATGGTACATGGATTTTTGTTTCCAATTTATTAAAGCTATGCTAAGATCATTTATTAAGTGAAGGCATTGGTAAGGGAAATTGTATTTGATATGTGTCGAGTTAGATTCTAAATTAAGCATAAGAATTGATCTATGGTTGGGAAATGTCTGTAAACGATGAAGGGAATTGCCATAGAGTCATGTTGTAGTTAAACTTTGAAATTGATTGGTGAATGCATCTAGATGGGTGGAGATTCAGTCAAGTATTTAGTGAACAGAATAAATCCTTCATGAATTGGAATCTCGAATGACCATAAAATCAATTTCTTGTAGAGTGTGATATCAAATTTGTGAATGTCTCGCATGCAAACATTTATAATTAATTTTTAAATGTTTTGGGAGTCTGATGCAGGAGCATTGACAATAGGGTTATGGGTGAACCAAAAACACAGGTGAAAGATGATGACAAAGATGAAAAGGGGAAAACAAGTATAAGTAAAAGGTATTTGTGGCACAAAAGCATTTGATGAACAATGTACGAGAAAGAGTTTACTAGTGAACCGACAGATACAACGATTGACGACCCATGTATTCCAATGGATGGTAATTCTTTTATATGGACTTCAACAACATGTGTATTTTGCAGGAACAAGATGAAAGTATGGAGGACGTTGGAAGAAGACCATAAATCCAAGATGGAAGATGTGAAGAAAAGATGAAAGGAAAAGTTTGAGGACCAAGGAAAGGAAATGGAAAATAATTATAAAGTATTCATTAAATAGGGATATGAGACATAATGTTTATGAGAGAATTATTAATGCATGAAAATGTAATAGTTCAAATAATTGTATCCCTTAGAAGATAAAGGAGGAATGGAGGAATTAGGGATAGGAAGTTATGGAGAGATTCATGGAGATGAGGTAGAGGATTTGGTGGTGTTTTCTTGAGAGATTTTAGGAGGTTGTTATGGAGATGGTTGAAATTAAGGATTGAATATGAAAATGGATGTTATAGTTCCCTTATAGTATATGGAGAACATTTGTAGCCTTTGTATGATTATGAGAGTGTATATGTGTGATTAATACATATTTCCTCTATGGGGCAGTTATAGAGTGGAAATTCTCTTGCTTCTTATGTGATGTGAGTTTTTTAGTGTATACATGTTGTTGCAACATTTTGTGGTTGTAGGTTTTAAATGGTAAGCAACTTATGTTTGCATCAAAAGGCCAAGTAGATGATCTTGGATGCCACAAAGGACCATCTGATCCCTCAGTGTATTTAAGAAGAATATGGTGAAGGAGATGTTCGATCCCTTGGTTAATCTTTTATAGAGTTAAAACATAAGCGAGAAGAAGATATTGTGGAACAAACTCAAATCCATTGAGATGACCAAATCATATGCAGTCACTAGTTATTTTACAAAGGTCACAAATTTGTAATCAACTTGTAGTGGTTTCCAAATTCATTGGAACCATTTGTCAAAGGTTTTTAGGCTCAAGAAATCTTTTTGACTTTGAGAGGCTTTAGGATGATTGTGTGAGGAGACATAGATGGAGTCAAAGGCCCCAACAAGAAGGGTGGTGATGACCTATCTCTATTTGATTAGTGAAATAAGGGTAGAGGTAAAGTACCCAATGGACCCAATAGGGGTAAAGTAAAGAGTGAGGAGACAACCTCATAGTCAGAGAAGGACTTGAGTAAAATCAAGTGCTTTGTTTTTCAAAAGTGTTGAAATTTCTAAGTATTACTCGTTAGAAATTTTATTTGTATTCTTTGGTTTATTTAGCCTACTTGTGTAATTACTAACAAGTTATTTAACCATATAAACACTGAAATAAACACAATACAGTCTCAACCATCTACATATCAACAATTGAAAGAAATAAACAAACACATAAGGGACACCGTTATTTTTGGACAATCGTCCACGGAAAAGCCCAACTTGGGAAAACCGGTGCAATAGTTTTGAGGGTTTTATTATTAAGCAACTTTTCTTGAGTACACTGGGTGCCAAACTGGCTCACCCGACAGAGATAAATAATCTGGCAATAATACCTCTCTTTGGAAGCAAATATTCTGAAAGTTTGCCCCACGAAACCCTCTCCAACACAATCTGAAGCACTGCGTTAGCCCTCCTGGCCTTTGCGTTAGCTTGAAACCCTCTGTGTTAGCCCTTTGAGGCTTTGCGCAACCTCTTTGGCCTCCTGCGTCACTTCTGAAGCCTTTGCGTCACTTCTGAAGCCTTTGCGTCAGTCACGCAGGTTCTTCTGGTCTCTATGCAGTCATTGCTGGCCTCCACGTGGCACCCTCTGGCTCTGCGTCTGCCTGTGCACTGGTTTTCCAACACTATCTTTGCCTCTCTACCTTGTACTCACTGCCCCTCGCTGCAACTCTGATCATTGGTTTGATTTCTCTCACAAAACCTCGCTCTAGAAAATCAAACTGACTAATCACTCTGGCATATCTCCAACTGTCCCTCAAGCCTCCTTTTATACTTTTTCTGTTGAGTCTTCAACGACCGAGATTACATCTTTAATCAATGGCTAAGATTAGATTTGGCTTGATCCATGTCATTTAGAACATTCTCACCCAGTTTTATATTAATAGCCATTAATATTTTTATTTTCCTAAGTTTAGACTTAGGAACCCATTAAAAATATTAATTATTTTAATATCTCCTTCACCGTGTAGAATTTCCCCAAACCATTTCTGGGTCTTGGAGATCTCATGTGCTTTAGCCTCTCCACCAATTTTCATGGCTAGAGCACATCTGATGGTACCCCAAATCAACACTCCCTCCTAGAGAGGAATGTGCTCTAGTAATACTCCACCACTGAGCATCACCTTGATTATACGACACCCGTATTTGTGTTGATGCTAGGCCTTCGTTCCCAACTGCATTGTTGCATCCTGTACTACTGGCCATGGTCCTACCACTGCCACTGCTACATCTGTACGACAACTCTCTCTTCCTTCGTGCTGCTACTGGTCCTTCTTCCCAACACTGCATCTGCAATGCAGTTCTCTCTCATCATGTTGCATCGTGCTCCCCATAGCACTACCACTGCTACTGCTGCACTACAACTCAGTTACTGAGAAGTAAGTAATTGATCTACCCAACCATTGACATCTTTGTCAGGCTAGAAACCCTCTCCATGCTGAAGCTCTCTCTACCGTTATTTTGTGCTCCCTCTGCTGCCTCTGTGCTACTGCAACAACTTTGTGCCTCTCGCACTGCTGCAAACCTCTCTGTGCCATCTTGCATTGTTGCAACCTCCTCTGTGTCTCTCGCACTGCTGCAACCCTCTTCGCGCTACCAGGGACTACTGCACTCTAGCACTCTGTCGCTTCATCCACATCCGCTTCTACCGCCATCCACCATCCTGCTACTATCACTTTGGGACTCCCGTAGCCATATATGATCCAAGAGTTTGGGTACCTCAAGGATCCTGCCCCTCATCGCCTGTAGCCCTCCTGACTACATCTCGATGTCTCCCCACCTCTTCTTTAGAGGTACATGAGCACTCATGACACAATCGTCATCTTCCTCTACCCCCTTTTCTACCTTCGCTGGCACTGCCTTGGATTAAGACGCTCTCCCTTATTCTTCTTCCTCGGACACTAGTTTGCATAATGGCTCAGTTCCCCACAGTTGAAGCACTTTATTTTGGAGAGGTCCTTTTTTCTTCCTTTTCCCCTGCTGTCCCGTAGATGCCAGAGCTGCATCCTCTTCCTCCTCTTTCTTGACCCGGGTTCCTTTGCTACTACTTCCCACCTTGGTTAGCTATTTAATCTCTTCTTGGCGAAGAGGTGCCCATAGTTCTTCCCAATCTGGAAGATGTTCTCTACCCAAAACACTTTGGACAAACGTCTCCCACTCCTTGGAGATTGCGTTCAAGGCGGTCCTGACCATTAACTCCTGATCCGTCGTGGCCCCTATGGAAGTCAATTGGTCTCGAATCTCCTTCAATCTGCTGAGGAAGTGACTTACCTGCTCCCCCTTCTGCATCTAATACGACCACAGTTGATTCTCCAGTAGCATCTTCCTCTGCACGGAAGTGCCCTGATATAATGTCATCAAGGTGTCCCACATTTCCTTTACTGTATTCTTCTCGGCAATAAGCTGGACCACATGATCCTTGACCCCATCAAGGATTATGCATTTCGCCTTGGCCATCGCATCCTCATACCTTTCATTGTCAGCTAGGTCGATTGGAATAGCCACGGTTCACAAGGTGAAGGCCTTGATGTGATGTTTATCTAGAACGGATAGGATCCTGGCCTTTCAGATGACAAAGTTGGATGCCCCGTCTAGCCTGTCTTGATCCCTCAATCCGTTCATGGCCATCTCTCTACTCTTATTTTCGACTCCTTTGAGTCTCTACTTCCCTCCTGGAAGTTTTTTTTGGACTCCCTCTGAGTCTCTACTTCCCTCTTGGAAGTTCTCTACTAGACTCCCTCTCCCGATTTCCCTCCTGGAAATCCTCTTGCCAGCCGTCAAATGACACCTCTCCGATCTCCTATGCTCCTGTAATACTAATCTGGATTTCTTGGCTAGAAATCCGCCTAGGTAGCGACTCCCTCTACCTTGGTTATGTCTCGTTAGGTAATGTTCTGCCTTGACAGCAACACCACCCCACCAACTTCACTCTCCCTAATCTGCCCACAACTTCCTATGCCCCAGTAGTTGAAGCACTGAGCCTTTCGGCTTTGCGCAATCCTGGCAAGGTTGATTTGCTCCCCTGGCCAACTGCGTCAACCCTTTTGGTCTTTGCATGGCTCTTTGTGAGCCTCTTTTGCCTTCCTCTGCCTTTGCGCTGGCCTCTCTCTGACTTGAACTGATGCTGCAGGCCCTCTGCGTCAACCCTTCTCTGTTGCTTTCTGCCTAGGAACAACTTCTGTCAGTTGGGACAATTGTTTTTGCTGCAAATTCTCTGAGTCAGCTGGTGCCTTCAACTCTCCAGTGATCTGCAATGCTTTGATACCATGTTGAAATTTCTAAGTATTACCCGTTAGAAATTTTATTTGTATTCTTTGGTTTATTTCGCCTACTTGTTTAATTACCAACAAGTTATTTAACCATATAAACACTGAAATAAACACAATACAGTCTCAACCATCTATAGATCAACAACTGAAAGAAATAGATAAACACACAAGGGACACCGCTATTTTTGGACAATCGTCCTTGGAAAAACCCAACTTGGGAAAACCGATGCAACAATTCTGAGGGTTTTATTATTAAACAACTTTTCTTGAGTACAATGGGTGTTAAACTGGCTCACCCGTTAGAGATAAATAATCTGGCAGTAATACCTCTCTTTGGAAGCAGATATTCTGAAAGTCTTCCTCACGAAACTCTCTCCAACACAATTTGAAGCTCTGCGTCAGCCCTTTTGGCATTTGCGTAGCTTGAAATCCTTTGCGTCAACCCTCTGAGGCTATGCGCAACCTCTCTGGCCTCCTGCATCAGTCATGCAGGCCCTTATGGCCTTTGCGCAGTCACTGTTGGCCTCTGTGTGGCTCCCTCTAGCTCTACGTCTGCTTCTTTGCCTCTGCGCTAGTCTTTCGACACTATCTCTGCCTCTCTGCCTCGTACTCACTGCCCCTTGCTGCAACTCTGATCGCTGGTTCGATTTCTCTTAACAAACCTCGCTCTAGAAAATCAAACTAACTAATCACTTTGGTGTATCTCCAACTAACCCTCAAGTCTCCTCTTATACTTTTTCTGTTGAGTCTTCAACAACCGAGACTACATCTCTAATCAACGGCTAAGATTAGATTTGGCTTGATCCATGTCTTTTAGATCATTCTCATCCAGTTTTATATTAATACCCATTAATATTTTTATCTTCCTAAATTTAGGCTTAGGAACCCATTAAAAATATTAATTATTTTAATATCTCCTTCACTGGGTAGAATTTCCCCAAACCATTTCTGGGTCTTGGAGATCTCATGTGCTTTATCCTCTCCACCAATTTTCATGGCTAGAGCACCTTCGATGCTACCTGAAATCAACAATAAGCATGGTCGCCATGCATCATAGTGTTTAGAGAAGAAAAAGGGTAAATGGAAACAATCGTTTCTATAGAAACTCAGATGAATGAGTTTGATGCTAAGTTCGAGAATGGTTTCTCGATAATGTCTTGCCTTTCTACCAATGCGATTTCAAGGGATGCGTGGTATGTGTACAATGGGGCATCTTGACATCTGACATTAACCCAACAATTGTTTTAAAGTTTGAAGATGCAAGACTCAAGAGTATTGGTTGAGCTTGGTGATAATGCTAAGTATTTAGTAGCAGGAGTTGTTCCTATTCCTTTCTAGCTTGAGTCAGGTAATACTTTAGATTTTGACGTTGTCTTGTTTGTTCCGAGTCTAAGGAAGAATTTGCTTTTAGTTTCAGTCTTGGAGGACAAAGGATTTGTAGTGGAGTTAAAGAATTAGCAAGTCCTCATTAGGTTGAACGATTCTAGCCCATAAATTCCTTCCTTGGTTTATAATACTTGGAGGCCAAGGAAATGATGCAAATAACCAAGTTTTCCATTTCAAACTTCTTCTTAAGGCTTGATTTCACATGGGTTAAAAGTTTAGGGTAACTACTAGTGAGGATAAGGTCATCAATGTTAAGAACACAAATTATGATATGGCTTGCTACTTTCTTGGTTTAGACATTGGGGTCGGAATGACATCTAGAAAAGCAAATGTCAAGAAGAAAGCTACCTATTTTTGCAGACCAAGCTCAAGGAGCTTGTTTAAGACTATAGAGAGATTCCTTAAGGTGAAAAACAAGGTTGGAGTCACTTTGAACATATCCAGGAGGATGTTCCACGTAGATTTTTTGTTTGTTTGTAGATCTCCATGTAAGAAGGTGGATTTAACATCCATCTGATGGACCTCCCATCCATGTGAGGCAGCAAGGGCTATAACAAAGTGGATAAAATCTGGTTTGGCGGTAGGGGCTAAGGTTTCTTTGTAGTTAATTCCTTCAACTAATGGGCCTTACAACACTTCCGTCTAATGCATACTTAGTTCTATACCCATTTACATTTGACAAGTTTCTTCCTTTTGGAAGAGGGACAAACTCCCAAGTATTGTTCACCATCGAGGAATGATATTCCTTATTCATCTCTGTTTCCCAATCCTGATGCGCTAAAGCGTCTACAAATGTTTTCGAATCACGAGTCTCTAAAACTTGAGCCAAAAGAAAGGAAGTCCACTGAAACTATGAATGAGTATGACATTGGTCTGTAGGATCACTGGCAAGATCACCAACTGCTTTTCGTGTTGAATGGACCCATTTGGGAAGCAATGGTGTTGGTGTAGGTTCATCTTCAATGGATTCATCTGGAGGAACGTGTGTAGGTAGAGGTGGATTTTTATCCTCATTGTCATCATCTGAAGAAGAAACTTGAATAGGAATAAAAGGCGACATAATTGTTGAAGATGGCTCATAGGTTGAAGATGGCACCAACATTGAATTAGGCTCACATGCCAAGATATTTCCATCAAATTTAATGTTTCTTCTAATGATTATTTCATTGGAATGAGGTTGAAAAAGTCTATAACTATAAAAATCTTCAAAGTATTCAACAAAAATACACTTCACTTTTAGGCTGTAAGGCTTTTGTTTTCTCATCAGAAATTTGAGCCCATGCTACACTTTTGAATACATAGAAGTGGCTTACATCTAGCTTAGTTTTAGACCATGCTTCTTTCAGTGTTATATTATTTAAAGCCTTTGTGGGAGTGCGATTTACTATGTAATTTGCATAGTTGATTTCTCTTGCCTAATAATGAAGACTTAGTCCCTTATATTGAAACATATAGTTAGTGATTTCCTTTAATGTACGATTTTTTCTTTCGGCAACACTATTTTGTTGTGGTGTATATGTAACAATATGTTGCATTTGAAGCATAGTTTTAAAAACCAGAACCAGTGATCGGACCAGTCCACCTAATAAACTGGGTTTCAAATTGGAATCGGTAGAACCATGACTGGTCAGGTCTAAATGAACCGGTTTTAAAAAAAATACATTAAATAATTATTTTTAATGAAAAAAACTATTTTTAATATTTAAAACCATGATTCCAAGCCAATAGAGACAAAATATGCAAAGTTTGCTCATTTATATACCATGTAAAGGTGAATATATCAAAATGGCATAGAGTGCAGTACATATCATTGACAAAATACATAACAAATGAGGCTCTAAATGGCCTATAAAGTCCAAAAAATGAAATAAGTGGGTACAATTGGCTAATCTGAGTGGTGGTATTCATTTCTTCCTTGTTAGCAAATTTCAATTATTTGAGTTATCTCACTGGTTCCTAGACATTGTTTCCTAGAGTAAAAGAATACTTTAGCCAAATGTACATGATCTTGTAATGTTTCAGTGACCTATCCTGTGTTGCAAGTACAAGTCATTCAACATTGCTCATTTGCTTATTAGAGTGATCTATATTGTTCCCAGAATTGTGATTTCATCATCTTGCAGAATTGAACTACTAATACTTTTGAGCAGAACCTTTGGAGGAGAATTTCTGTACATGATCTTGTAATGTTTCAGTGACCTATCCCGTGTTGCAAGTACAAGTCATTCAACATTGCTCATTTGCTTATTAGAGTGATCTATGTTGTTCCCAGAATTGTGATTTCATCATCTTGCAGAATTAAACTACTAATACTTTTGAGCAGAACCTTTGGAGGAGAATTGCTGGCCTATTGCATTTTTCTACTTAAAAAATCCCTTGGCATTCCAATCACTGGTATAAGGTGACTGTCTAGCTTTAATTGCAGGACTCTTCATCACTGGATTTCAAGCTCCTCTTGCAGCAAAGACGTGGCATTCTTATTGTCTATTGCATTTGAAGATCTTGCTCCTTAGGCCAAGAAATTTCCTACTATCATCATCTTGCTAGAAGGTTGTAATTCATTCGTAGTCTGACCCTTGAAGCAGTTTTGGACCATCTTAAATGGATTTGTTTTTGACAGTTTATCACCTTGTAGAGAAGTTCCTTGAAAAAGAGCCTTCTCCTTTGTCTAGAGGGTAATATCATTAATAAAAAAGTGTTTATTTCTCTAATTGCATTGCACTCGAATTGTATTTCTGACTTGCAATGGCCTTGGCAGCTAACCGGCTGGGTTAGGACAAAACCGATTGATTTGACCATAAACTGGCCGGTCCCGTCCTAAATCGGCCGGTTAGGACCGTTTTTTTCTAAATTTTGGGCGAAGGGAGGGGTCCAACCAATTTTTTCTGTCTGTTTTACCTAGTTGGCTAGTGTGAACCGACCGGTTTGACTGGTTATTTGTTCAAGCTAGTCGGTATTTAAAACACTGGTTTGAAAAGCCCTCGAGGGGCAGCGCAATTGAAAAGTGCTGTGAAAATGAAGTGTTATGTACCAAGAGATTCAAGGTTCAAATCCCCCCAAATTACTCGTGTTTGCAGAAGGGGCATACATAGGCACTTAGAGGTTATAGTGGTACTACTAAGAATCGACACCATGTCATGCGAGTATGAAACTGACCCAGTAGCTGATTCCTCTAGTCACAAAAAAAATGTTGCATTTGAATGCCCTGTATAGTTTATTAAGTTGTGAATTTGTCGTTGATATATTCACCTCCATTATCTGTTCTTAACCTTTGTAGTTGATGTCTAGAGTGTTTTTCTACAAGGGCCTTGTAGGTCAAGAATAACTTAAAACTTCACTCTTAATTTTTAAGTAGTAAATGCAAGTGCATTTGGAGAAGTCATAAATGAAAGTTAAGAAATATTTGTACCTAGAGAAGGAGAAGAAAGTGGACCACACAAATCGTTATTAACACGCTGCAAAGGGGCTGAGATGTGCCAAGATGCACATTTGTCAAAATTGTCATGATGATGTTTATCAAGAACACAACTGATACAAACACCATCTAAACAAGAGGAAGACCAATCACCATATTTTGATTACATAGTTGTTGTAATGAGTGATAGTTTAGATGGCCAAATTGCTCATGCCAAAGTTTGCTCAAGTCATTATTGTGAGCAATAAAAATTGAGGGAAAAGGTGATGGCCCAAAGTTGTCAAACTTGTACAACAATACAACTTGATAATATCATAAAGTATTCTTATTGTAAGGGCATGCTTATAATCTTTGAAATCCTTGATTACAACTTGGTGAGGTGAAAGCTCTATTGTTTTATTTTCACTTGAATAATGATTTGATATGCTGATAGAAGGTTGTAGGAAAGACCTGGAACACATGATACATCATTGAAATAACCATTATCTACTTGAACTGTTCTAGACCCTACAACGAGAGATCTATCACCACCAGTGTTGCGGGGGAGCGCCCCCTCGATCCCGCTCCCAATCCGCGCTCCGGGTGGGAGTGACTTGGGAGCAGGTCGGGAGCTCTCTCCCGATTTTTTTTTTTTTTTTTGGTTTATTTATTCTGTTGTTGTTTAATTGCGCTCCCTTCCAAATGCCGGATCGAACTCGGGAGCGTCGCTCCCATTGCTCCTGAAGCGATTTTTATAGTTCGGGAACAGTCGGGGAGTGATCGCTCCTGATTGCTCCCGAGCTATAAAAAACGCTCCCGATGGCCAAAAAAAAGGCGGAAAAAAAAGGTTTCGCTGGAAAAAAGGCACGGTTAGGGAAAAAAGGGAGGGAAGGGAGGAAAGGGAGGGAGGGAGGGAATATAAATAAACCCTCCCTCCAATGAATTCATTATTTTAGAATTTGTGTGAGTGAGAGTGAGAGTGAGAGTGAGAGTGAGAGTGAGGAGCAAGAGAGAGCAAGTGAGAGTGAGAGCAAGGAGCAAGGAGAGAGCAAGTGCCAAAGAGCAAGGAGCAAGGAGAGATTGGAGGCCAAAGAGGTGGGCTCTATTCTAGCAATTTTTTTTAATGTTCATTACTAAATAAATAAATAATTCTTTTCTCCCATGGATCCATTCCCATTTCCATTCCCATTCCACTTTTTTGCAGATTCAAAACTTCAAATTTCAAACATCATGGTTATATTTCGGCATTTTCTTCTTCTTGGTTCCTTTTTTGGTTATTATGGTGTTGGAGATTAGAAAAAGGAGGGTTGAAAATGAAGAAGGGGATGAAGAAGTGGGTCATAGTGGATTTGATGAAAACCCCGGAGAGGAGCTAGAGGAGAGTGAACATGAGTCTCAAAAAAATAAACAAGACCAAACTCCATTGTGGAAATATGTTAATAGGCTTGAAGCAGGGAAAGGGGATGGAACCATTAAATTTCATTGCCCCTATTGCAACAATAATTACACAGGTTCATACACCCGTGCTAGAAAGCACCTCTGCAAGAAAAGGCCATGGGATGGAGATAAACAAATAAGAATCAAAACTTGTACAGGTGTGTCAGCAGCAGATAGAGCCAAATACATAAGGGAAGAGGAGGAAACCCAATACAATTCTAAAAAATCAAAGGGTTTCTTTGAACCAAGCTCACAATCACATGCACAAAGAACTCCTTCAACTTCCTCCTTCAACTTCTTCGCTCACCTTGTTGGCACGAAATGGTTTCTGCCGTAAATGATGCCCCTAAAGGATACAAGAGCCCTGGGTATGACAAGGCTAGAACCGTTGGACTTGATCATGAAAAAGCAAAAATATCACATTCTTTGAATAGAATGACAAGTTCTTGGACTGACCATGGGGTGTCCATTGTATCTGATGGATGGACAAATGTAAAAGGCAAGCCATTGATAAGTGTTCTTGCTGTGTCTGTTATTGGTGCCATCTTTTTTTCAGCATATGATTACTCAGACAAGTTCAAGACCGGCATCAACATTGCAAAACCATTATTTGAAACAATTGACTGTATTGGGCCATGCAATGTCATCCAAGTCATCACTGATAATGCTCCTAATTGTAAGGTAGCGAGAGCAATTATTGAGGATAAATACCCCAACATATTTTGGTCTGGGTGTTTGGGTCACACAATGAACCTTTTGATGCATGATATTGTTAAGGACAAAAACGAACAATACAAATGGATTGGTGATTTGTACAAGAGAGGCAAAAAAATGATAAAATTTATTACAAATCATAGCAATACCCATGGCCTTTTCCGTAGTCACTCAAGATTGGAGTTGTTGAAGATTGCGGGGACTAGATTTGGTAGCTATTATCTCACCTTCATGCACCTTTTGAAGGTAAGAGAGTCATTGGCTGGCATGGTATCAAGTCCACACTGGCAGGTATTAAAGGAAAGGGCTACAAATGACGCTGACAGGCAAGGTTTTGAATAGGTGGAGGAGACTGCTCTTGATGGTATGTTTTGGGCACGTGTGAGGCAAGTATTGGATTTCACCATGCTCGTTTATCGCCTGATTCGGTTTGCAAATACAGATAAACCAGTGATTGGCGAGGTGTATGAGCAGATGGATACCATGTTGGAGCAAATAAAAGATATTGTTCATAAAAATGATCCCAACTTGTATAAACTGATTCATGATTGTGTGTGTATACGGTGGGATAAACATAATGTTCCACTACATTGCTTGGCCTATATCCTTACGCCAAAATACTACTCTGCATCTTGGTTGGGCCAACCTGCACCAGGGGGTGGGGTTAGGGTCAAACCCCATATAGATGAAGAGGTATCTACAAGATATTTGCAAGCATTAGACAAGTTGATACCTGACAGGGAGGAATGTGCTAGTGTGCGACTTGAATTAGGTAGATACTTCAGTTGCACTGGTTTGTTTGGTACTTTTCATGCAATGGAAGATAGAGACAGATTTGATGCTCTCATATGGTGGGAAGCATATGGTGGCCAGGGACTTTTGCCAAAATTGGAAAAAAAAGTTCTCTCACAGGTTGTAAATACGTCTTTTGCAGAGAGGTGTTGGAGCACCTATAGCTTCATACATAATGTGAAAAGAAACAGACTCAATGAAAACCGGGCAGAAAGCTTGATTTATGTGCACTACAACTTGAGGTTGTTGAGTCATTACTGTGATCAGGCTTATGAGGATCCAACATATAAAATTTGGGACAACCACCCAGAGGATGATAATTTGGAGGATGGCACTATACATCTTGAAGAACTGGAAGCGAAACTTATGAGAGAGGAAGATGAAGCAATAACCATGCCACCTCCACCATCCAGTAGCAGTGCTTGAGTTCCGAGTCTTGTTACTTTGCTGTCGTCGCCTCCATCTACACCCTCATGTGGAGGGCATGTGCCTTCTGGTTCTGGTCATCGGTCTGTGCGGGAGGAGACTCCTAGAAGGCCACCACGACCTACTCATACATCAGACACTTCTCGTGGCAAGGGCCACATGAAGTAGTAGATAATAGATTTACAATTTACTTGTCTTTTCTAGTTTCTATTAGTTTTCATAACTGTTGAGTCTTGACTCTTTAATAATATTTATTATGATATTTTTTGTAAACAATATATGACAATTTAAGTTTGAAGTTGGCAATTATAACTCATTGGTAATGATTATGAATTATGAGTATGATGCTTCGTGAAAGTTGTTTCATTTCATTTCATTTTATAACATTTTATTTCATGTTAGATATTATTTCTTGTAATGGTTAAACTTAGCTTACAAGTACAACTTTGGTGATCAATGATGATAAATGTTATATATTGAATTTTCAATTTTGAAAGCTTGAAGTTGAAACTTTAAGACTGATGAATCATGATTCACGAGACTCAATATGTTGTATGTTATTAACTTGTGGACATGGTTGATGAAGATTATAACTTCTAGATGATTGTTGTTATATGGTTCAATGATCAATCTATGTTTTTTTATATCTAATTCATCATTATACATGTTTTTGTTGACATATATGTATCAAAATATAAAAAAATATGATTATATATATATATATGCTATATATATAGGATTCGCTCATAAACCGGGAGCTTTTGAAAATGTTGCTCTCGCCCCTATTTTCGCTTCCGCTTCCAAGTAACACTGATCACCACCAACAAATATTTGTTTGGTGTACAATCATTAAGAGCAGAAAAATTGCTTTATCCTTGGCCATAATGATAAGATGCTCCGAAATCATTCCATTAATCAGAAGAAGTAGAAATTGCATCAAAAGAGAAACTAGAAGTAAACACTTAAAAGTGCATGTCCATGAGAATAAGTGTTAGAAGAAGAGGAATCAAGATTTTGTGCTTCTTCATTGTTGCTTGAAAAAGAAACTAGAATTAAAAACTTAAAAGTGCATGTCCATGAGAAGAAGTGTTAGAAGAAGAGGAATCAAGATTTATGTTGTGCTTCTTCATTGTTGCTTCGAAGGCCTCCATCTTTTTAAAACACTTAGACTCTAGATGATTGTCTTTCTCATAATAATTGTAATTTTTGTTAGTATTCCTACTGTTCGATTTTGATCCTTTGTCACCATTGGGAATAGAAGCTGGCTGAGAGGGTTTGGGAGCCTTGTTTTGCTTATTGTTGTGAGGATGTTGCTTTTTGGATGCTTCATTTTATCTTTTTATTTGGCCTCTAAGGTGTTATTAAATGTACCTGTAGTGTTGATCACTCCATAATACAAGACCTTGTCTTGCTCTCTGATTAGAGAGTCACAAAAGTTTCATGAGTAGGATCTTGATATCCAACCCTTAGAGCTTCTTAAGTGGCATAAGATGTAGATATGAAAACAAAATATGCAGAAACAAGCTTAGAAAGAATAATATATATGCATCAGTCATCCTTTAGATCAACTTTACAATCTTCAAGTAAATGTGTAAGTTATAAACTTCCATTGTTTAAATGTTTTGAACTTAGATAAATAATTTTCAATGCAAGAGAAATCATTAGGACTTAAAGTCATGATTTGATTTTCAAGCTGATGAGTTCCAATTACATTAGTTTCACCAAAATCTTTTTCAACTTCTCCCAATCTTTATATGGGTCAACGATTCCTTGAATATGAAGTTGTAAATCGTTGTTCTTATTATCCCATTTGGCTTTTTTGTCAGCATCAGTGGAGATATTTTTTTATTTTTATTTTTATTTTTTATCTTTTAATTTTTTTTGCAAGGTAACCAGGTACAATTCTGTATGTCTTAATACATCCTCCCCGTTGGATATCTATGAGAAGTAGTTAGTATTGGTAAGCAAAGTTTCACTTGGAGTGGCCATATTAAAATATCTAGATTAGATGGACTCAAAAGTTGAAATTGATTGTCTAGATGGAAAACTCTTGAAAAAAATTGTTCTTAAAAAAACATCAACGAAAAAGGACTTTGGATGTGAAAGTTATGCCTTATTTAAAAAAAGACATTAATGGTAACAAAGAGCCACATGGCATGTAGAAGTACATGGTGATGGATGTTTTCAAGAAGTAAAAAATATATTTTCCCTCACTACCTTTGCCTGTAAGCTCACTTTTACAAATAAGTTACTTTATGAAGTGACCCACTTTTGTGAAGTAATGAGCATTGCTTATAGAATGAAGTTACTTTATAAATGAGAGTTGCATGCAAAAAAAACTAAGAAAAATATATTAAAGTTATTTTATAGTGATTCACTTTGATAATACAAATGGAATACACTTTACAATAACGTCATGAAATAACATAAGTTTGCATGAACTTTTTCAAAAAGTAACTTAAAAAAGAGACTTGAACTTGAGATGACTTACTAAATAAAGTAATTTTCAACCAAGTGAGCTAGTGCAAAACAAATAACATTACTAATGAAGGAGGATGGAGGTGGTATTGTTTTTGTTGGGGCTTCGTCTTGAAGTGCATGCTTGCCAAAATAATGTGTTCATCCAAAAACAAACAATAGCTTGAAATAAAAATTCCAAAACTCATTAACAAGTATTTTCTCTGTTTTTGAGTTGCTGAGATCACACAGAAGTTAGAACGCACGAGAAAGGGCAAACGTATAAAAGAAAACACTTTTCGTGCTATTTCTAATTTGTCAAAATTGCATAGAATGCAAGGCAAAGAGCATATAGTTTACACAGTCTAGAAAGAGTAGAAAATCAGGAATAAAACAGAAAATAACTTTGTAAGAAAAAGAGCTAAAAAAGGTTGTTTTTAAGACTTTATACCTCTAAATCCAACAAAAAAGGTTGTATCTGTTAAGTTTTCGTCAATCTGTTCTATGTTGCAACTATCACTTCAGCAATATTCAATAACATCCAATTTAGCAATTTTCTTCTTCAATTAGCCAATGATAGTAGAGCAATAGTAGATAGAACAATTAAACAAATGCACAATGAAAGACAACTAAGAGACAAGAGACACAAATTTGGTCAAATGACCAGGGCAAAACCTACTATGGGGAAAACCTTTGCAAATCTTCTTCTTATTAGATTGTCTTCAAATGTTGAATAGAGAAAGAGTACATCATCCAATATCCAGTCCACTATCCAAAACAGAGACAAGAGTCAACTATAGTCAAATCTGAACTTCCTGAAATTTGCTCAAGTCAACGGCAGTCAACTGCAATGCAGTCAGCCTTAACCAGTGAGCAGTCAACGGTGAACACAGCCCTTCAGCAGCTCGGTCAAAGGCAGCCAAATGCGGCCTTGAATGAGGGTCAAAGTCAGCCCAAAACAGTCACTAAATCAGTGGTCAAAATTGGTCAAATTCTGCACTTGAAGTCTGCAGTCAATTCTGCGGTCAGGCTTGGTCAATGTGCCCAAAATTCCTTGGTTTCTGTGCCAATCAGTACGGCCTTCGAAAAATGAATTTTTACCCAAAAATCGAAGTCAAACTGTTGGTCAAAGTGCCTGGTCAACACTGGTCAAACTTGCAACAGAAGTCTGAAATTTTCAGCCTGTAATTTGTCTTGAAATTCGTCCTTCTTGCCACATGCGTGAGAGAAAAGATATGCCCAGTAAGCTGTATGAACCAATTAGAGAAGGAGAGAGAAGATTGTGTGTGATGAGATGATGCTAAATGAGGATGAATTTCTCTTGTATTTATACGAATCAATGAGGGTGAAAAGACATGTCATTTGGGCTTCATGAGCCTACATGATGTTGAAGCCGACTTTGACAATTTTCTTATGTGTGGGCTTTAATTCAAAAACACACTTTTTGTTCGTTTTGAGTGATCTTTAGGTTGATTTTGGTCCTCTTGAAAAGAGGAATTTAATGCAATAATTATTTTCATCAAATGAGCTGTCCAAAGTGGAATTTGTGTGGGCTTCAATTCAAAACACACTTCGCCTTGTCTGATTTGAGTGATCTTTAGGTCGATTTTGGTGCTCTTGAAAAGAGGGATTTAATGCAATAATTATCTTCATCAAATGAGCTGTCCAAAGTGGAATTTGACCCTAGTTGCATGATTTAACACTCCTTTTGAACTAGGGAGAATTCCACCTGTCAATATTTGTCTATCGATCATAATATTATCCTGTCTTCATGTACCATTTTTGCTTGTCTTTGCTCATCTCATGTTGAACATTCCCGAATCTAAAGAAGAAGAAATCCTACATGGGAGCTCCAACTACCACCTTGTCTCTATCACCATTGGGGAGACTCAACTACCACCCAGAATCATCATCGTCATCGTCATCGTCATCGGGGAGCCATGGCTACCTCCCAGAACCAAGACAATGCGCGAGACCAACCTACCCCAAGCGTAGGGATCACACCCTATCCCAAAGTCCCTGACAATATGTGAGATCAACATAAAGATCACACTCAACCCTATTGTCCCTGATCATCCTTCTTAACCCTGAAGAGTTAGATGTTAGAACACAACACATGCATCCACCAACTTGGGCGAGATCCACCTATTGCAAGGTGTAGGGATTACACGCTATCCCAAGTCCCTCAGCCCATTGGCCAGATGGGAGAGGTTATCCCATGGTGTGGGCAGAACGCTAAATGGGGCATAGTTTGACTAGGGGAGATCCCATGTCTCAACATCCTATCGGTCAGAGGTCTCTCATCCTTAGGAGCCCTATAGCTCCATTCCACACCCTGGGAGCTCAACCAGGGGGGGAAGAGCACTGTTCAGTGTTCTTGATAAGCCCGGACCCTTATTTGAAAGGGTCATCTCAACTAGTCCAAGCTGTTCTATGAAAGACCAAGAACTTCCCTTTCGACGCCTTGGTGAGGATATCTATTATCTGCTCATCTGTCGAGATGTGAAAAAGTCTCACGGCTCCTTCTGCACCATTTCTTAGATGAAATGATATCTAATCTCTATATGCCTGGACCTGTCGTGGAAAACAAGATTCTTTGACAAATGAATCTCACTCTTGTTGTTGCAATATATAACTGTTTTGTCCAGAAACTGCTCAAATAGCTCTCCAAAGAGCTTCCTCAACCAAACTGCTTCACAACTCGCAAGACTGGCTGCAATATATTCAACCTCAACAGTGCTAAGGGCTATGGATTTCTGCTTCTTGCTCATCCACAATATCATGGCAGATCCAAGACTAAAACACCATCTAGAAGTACTCTTCCTGTCGACAACATTGCCAACCCAATCTACATCTTGTATATCCATGTAGTCTAACGTCTCTATTAAAATTGGCAACTAGGGCCAAACTCCATGTGGGTCATCTTATTGATGGCAGCTGATATTTTTCTTGGATCCCTGTCATCGAGAGGTGTAGGATTGATCTAAAGATCATCCGATTCCGATAAGGATTTATGGAGATATGAATTTATTAGTGTTATGGGACAATTCGTCAAAGTCGGCCAACAACCAAATAATCCCAATTTGTGCTCAACGTTTTAGTATAAATAGAGGTGGTCTTCAAGTCATTTCTACACACACTTGGGATCTCTTCCTCTCTACTTGTCTTTGGGTTTTAGTAGGAGAAAAGACCCTAAGGGATAACGCTGCCCTAATGGAGAAAGGCTCTACACAGTCAAAGGGAGACCCTCACCGTCATCATGAAGGAGATTGAAGTAGGCTCCCTCATTGTCATATAAGGGTTTACTACATGCCCTAAACTGCTATGCGTTCAAGCCCTAGCCCTAGCTGCAGGTCTAAAGGGAGGTGTTTGTTTTGAGGCCACAACATGGGAGGCTAGGGCAGCATGGGTTGGAGGACTGTTTCATGGGTTGAACAAAGTCCGAAGTCTGTTGTAGGAAGTCATGATGCTTGTTGTGCTAGGCCGAGGCTTTGGGAGTTGAACACTAGCTTGTTTAAAGGCTAACGGATGGTTTGTATCATTGTTGGAGGGTGTCGTGAGCAGTAGTAGCGTTTTGTGGTAGGCCACATGCCATACCACTACAGTAGGCCACATGCCATACCACTACAACAAACCTAGCGTGGGCAGATTTGAGAGCTGTCTTGAGCCCTTACCTTCAGCGTGGAGGAGGAGCATCTCTCCTTGCCTAGTCCGCAGTTTTTGAAGGGCTGTTCGATGACTGTTGAGAGGAACTTACGGCTGCAACAATATGCCCAAGTGCCCTGAACAAAACAGTCAGGAACGACAAAGTGTCACGCAGATTTGAAGCAGTGTTAGAGGTGCATTGGGTCCAGTGTTTTTAAAACTGGCCTAACTAACCGGTTACTGGTTTAGCCGGCCGGTCAGCACGGCCACTGGTTGGAATCGATTGAAAAACTTGGTCAGGAAGGCGATGTGGCGGAGTTTTGGCCCTAACCAGTTCTAACTGGCATGTTTAGGATGTAACCGGCTGGTTATACGCCATGCCTGCGGAGGATCCACACAGCGGCCTAGCCAAGGTGGTTTAGGGGTTTTGGAGGGAAAGTAAGGGTCCTTTCCCTCCAAAAACACCCTCTTCAAGCCTTTAAGAGGCCCTTCTACCTCTTAGTTGTCTCACACATCTCATTTGGAGTGTTTGTGAGTTTGCTTGGGAGCTTGGAGAGTGTTGAGTTTTTGCTGGAGTAGTCATCTTGGAGTTGGAGTTGGAGCTATTTTGGAGATAGTTTGTAGCTGTCAGTGGAGTTGGCATCTTCAAGAGGAGGCTAAGGAAGCTAGTTTGCATTTCCAGTTAAGGATTTTCACTTGAAATTTCCTCATTTGACTGCTATCCATGAATTAATTTTTTTTTGTGTTATAAATTTATAAACTTCTTAATTCTATCATCTATGCTATCAAATCTCTAGTTCTATGCTATCAAATTTTCTAGCCTACATGTGCATTTGTTTTCCTAAATTTAGCTTTGGTTTTCCATGTTTCTTAGTTGCAATTTTTTTTTTAAATGGCATATTTCTTTGCAAATTGTAATTATTTCAAGCAAACATGGCTCCAAAAGAAAAGGACAGTGCATGGGCTCATTGTGATGTAATTGATGGAAAAATGATATGCAAATTATGCCATAAATCTACTGGAGGTGGGGGCATTCTTAGATTGAAACAACACCTGGCTGGGATAAGAGGCCAAGTAACGCCATGGTGCACCAAATGCAGTGTTAGGTCCTATTAGGGTAGAATACATTTCCAAGCTTGAAAAGTTTTATGAGGATAAGGTTAGGGAGAAGGCCATCCAAGATGACATTACAAGGAAGAGGGAATTATTAGAATCTATGAAAGAGAGTGGGTATGATGATTATGAGATTCAAGACTCAACTTCTATCACTTCCACTAATGACCCCTTTCACTATGTTCATCTTTCTTGTGGCCAACCATCAAAAGGAACAAAGAGAACAAACATCCAAGGTTTTTTCTCATCTTCTGCCAATATTGCCTCTTCTAATCCCACTTCCTCCCAACCAAGTCGTCAACCCACTATGGATCAACATTGGAAAAAACAATGCAAAGAAATTTCTCATGAATACATTCTTAGATGGTGGTATGATTCAGATATCCCATGTAATGCTGCTCGCTCACCTTATTACCAAGCTATGTGGGACTGTGTTATAGCTACAGGAAAGGGCTTCAAAGGCCCTAGTATGCATGACTTGAGGGGAGCTCTTTTGCAAAAAGAGATATCTTCCATTGATGAGTATTTGGTTGAGTTTAAAGGTTCATGGCTCAAAACAAGTTGTTCCATCATGTCAGATGGATGGACTGATGGAAAGAACCGCACTATCATTAATTTCCTTGTTTCTTGCCCTCAAGGAACCATGTTTTGAGATCAGTTGATGCATCTGATAAGGTGAAGGATGCAACCCTTCTATTTGAGCTTTTGAATGACTTTATTCAAGAAGTTGGGGAGCAGAATGTTTTGTAAGTCATCACCGATAATGCCTCAAACTATGTTCTTGCTGGAAAGATGCTTGATCTAAATATAGGACCATATTTTGGACTCCATGTGCAACACATTGGTGGGAATCATTTGGTGGCCAGTGTCCTCAATTGCAAAAGTTTGCAATTAGAGTCCTCAACCAAACTTGCAGTGCTTCAGGTTGTGAGCGCAATTGGTCTGTTTTTGAGCGCATACACACGAAGAAGAGAAACTGTTTGGAACAAAAACGGTTAAATGATTTTGTTTTCGTGCAATACAACCGTCGACTGAGGAGGAATCAAATGATGAACAAAACCCCTGATCTAGATCGCATTGTGTTGGACGATATTGATCCAACATCAGAATGGGTGGAGGAGGTTGAAGATTCTGTGTTTGAGGCTGATTTTGATATTGACATGGCCTTAGCGAGGGATGAAGCAGATTTTGTGGCAGCATCAGAACCAGGATCAGTAGCGGCATGAAGGAAAGGCAAAGAACCAATGGAAGGCACTAGTCGTGCAGGTTGACAAACTCATGCTTCCATTAGGTCCACTTCTATTGTTATTGAGCAGTGCGATGTCGGTGGTATGTCCGCAGGGGATGAATATAGTCAACACAGTATTTAATGCAGTATACTGTGGGGGTGTTAAAAGGGCCGCAAAGTTCCAAATAAATGGGAGCACAAATATCATAAGTGTCGATGCAACTAGCTTGTCATATACACCGACCAAAGAGTATATTTAACCATGACAGTTGCACTTAGTAGATCGATTGACATACCAGCCGAGCATCCTTCAACTTTCAAATCTTCTCTGAACAAGCCTTTGGGCATTAGAAACTCGGAATTATCACAGTAAATGGCCGAGTCCTTCAAGCCATCGCCGTACCGGAATGAAGAAGAGCTTTAAGACATTATTGTGCTGATAACGGAGAAGCCTGTGAGCCACAATTCAGGGATCGGTCCACGCCAAACTACAACAACATTGGAGGAGGGCCGTGGAGTGGTTATGGGAGCGTTCAATCATTGGAGCAGCCACCGCACCAGTGTGATACCAACTTCTATGTGACCATATAATCGAAAAGATTAGATGAAATACAAAATGGAGCTATCTAGCAAGGAATTGTCTCTGCAGCAGGTATAAATCTACGCATCAGGCGGTGGTAAGCGGGCAGTATGGTGCTCAACGTTGTCTGGAATATTTTTAAAATGCATATGACAGCGTAATATGGGGCAGAGTTATCACAGTAAAATGAAATGTAAAAAAATTGAGAGTAGGAGCAAGAGCGGATAGGTATGGACAGTGCGTGAAGCCGAGTATGACACTCACAACAAAGGGTGCAAATTTTATCATAGTAGCGATAGCACAACCAGGAAGCAACCACACCACAACACACCGTTCGACATAGCAAAAACTGCCTCAATGCAACGAATCAACTCTTCAACAGTAGAATAAAATGCACAGAAGATGATGGCAGAGATGAGTAGATATGACAGATTGCAAAAAAATGGCAGAAGGGAGTTACAAGGCAAAGAGGGAAGACACTCTCAAGGAGAAAAGTAAGATTTGCACTGCATACGCTGCAAAAGAAATGGATCACATGATGCCTCCACATGCAAGTTACCTTGGGACAAAATTGAGTAGCAAAGAAACCAACCCAAAGGAAAAACTAATGACACAGACAAAGGTAAAGCACCTAAATCCGCTCATTATGTTGTGGCACAATGTAATATTGAAGTAAATGAAGATTTATTTAATGCTTCACTTGCTTCTTGGAAAAATGATTGGTTGCTTGATTTAGGAGCAACTTGCCACATGACTCACAGAAAAGATTTTTTTGAAGAATTTACTGACAATGTTGATGGAGCAGTATACTTTGCAGACCAATCAAAACTCAAGCCATCAAGGCTTGGCACAATCAGACTTAAATTGCTTGGTAAAGCATGGACAACAACAAGTACAGTGCAACAAGTACATTGGGACAACAATAAGCATGGTGCAGTAGTGGCACTATGTACAGCAATGCTAAACATTGGGACAACAACTGCATGAGGTCCAACATTGTGGTGGTGGGTGCAACACGGTGAGGTGCAGCATGATGACGAGATGCAACACTATGATAGGTGAAGGCGTCACCTTGGAGAATCAGTTGAAGCAGCATGTCTTCAACTGGTCTCATGTATCGTCATCCTGGAAGATGATCTATGCTCTTATCCAGATAAGTCAAAGTGTTGAATTCTGTTGTAAATGTACTATCTCTATCTCTCTCTCTCTGTTGAACTATTGAAGATCATATAAGAAGAATTGACGAAGGGTTTCCCCACATTGGGGTTTGTCCCTTGCTAGCGCCACATCTTGTGTCCTCTTGTCTTGGCTTGTCTTTTGTGATTTATATTTATGTTCTATTTGCAGTTTACTTTAATGTGATTGCTAATCTGGAAAAGATATTGAGCTAACTGTGAAAATTGAAATAAATTGCTCTAGCATAGAACATACCTAAATTTGACATGGTATCAGTTGAGGTAAAGACAATGCCCAAGCAAGAGTGAAAGAGCAATCATCGAAGACAGTTGGGAAAGGACAAAAGGATCAATGGATTCCTCATCCCTCTTCAAATTCTCCAAGGGTGAAGTCGAAGCAGAGTATATTATGGCGCAACGGAAGCTTCTGATGGCCTACCTACAGATCACTTCAATGGGAAGTCCGGATCTCAAGGTGAAAGGAAAGGCAGATGCCTTGCTTACAGTAAGTTTGACCATTATGCGAAGGAGTGTCCAAATGGTTGGGACACATCTCTTGATGAAGATAACAATCATTCCAGGGACATCTTCAATGATCAAAGGAATGACAGGTAATGTAGGTCATCAAGGAAACGACCGACTCTCCAGAGAAAGCAAGGAACCCTAGGTATGAAGAATCAAATGTTGTTTTTGATAAGATAAAGAAGTGTTATCTTGTATTGGCCCTCTCCTTCAGATTCTTTGGAAATCTGGCGTATTGATTGCAGTGCTTCAAGACACTCCATCAGATAGAAGGGTGCTCTCTCTAATTTGATAGAGATGGAAACAATCATGGGATTATACTTGGCACCGATGCCACCTATCTCGGATTGGGTATAGGAAATTTTACCCCTCAATTGAATGAGGGTAACTCGATGTATCTACAAAATCTCTTTTATGTACCAGATCACAAAAAGAACCTGGTGTCCATTTCGGCAACAAAAGTCAAAGGTTATAGGGAAGCATTCATCGATGGAAAGATACGTGTTTGAAAATAGAATTTTCAAAAGATGCTTTTTCTCGTGGGTTCAGGGTTTGCAATTTGTATCAAGTTGCAGGATGGTCCATTGGGGATCATGTCAATTGACATATCTCATCTATAACACCATGGGTGTCTACTTATGGGGCCCTACCTAATGTGAGTCAGATGGTGACAGGGATGCCTAAATTCAAGGAGAGCATGAAGGTACATGTCTGAGATGTACCAAAGGAAAATCCTACAAGGGGGCCATTCCCCTCATGTAGCAGTTCCATCGGTTTGGAACAACCCGAGGAGTTTGAGATTCATGATCAGGAATCTCATGTATAGAGGTGGAAGAAAGCCCTTTATGGCTTGAAGCAAATCAACCCAGGTTTGATATGAGAGGATTGATAGCTGTCAGATGAAGTTGAGATTCGCTAAGAGTGAAGCCGATCCAAACCATTGTTTGAAGGTTGTGGATGATAGACCTCTCATATCGGCACCCTCTAAGAACGATCTATTTTTGATAGGTGCTGACCCTCTCACTTGTAGAAGTAAGAGGGAGTTGGATTTTGGATGTGGAATGGTAAACTGCAAGCTTGTGACTACCTCGAGGATCTTAACTTTCGGAAGTTATATGGTGATGATGCCGAACCAGATTTGGGAAATGCCTCTGAGTTTCATAAACTCATTTGCATTGATGTTCTTGGTGAACTTTCGTCCGGATATATGTTTTGAAGTTAGCATGGTGAACTCATATTTGGTTTAGCCTCACTGGATTGGTGCCAAGAATCTTTTGAGATATCTTCGGGGCACAATCTCTCATGGATTGAGATACACTGTCGGAAATATGAAGCTGGATGATTATTTGAATGCTGACTGGGCAAGTAGTTTGGAGGTTCACTAGAGCACTTCCCAGTGCTAGTTCTCTTTGGATCCTGCTTCGATATCATGGATGAGTAGGAAGCGGAAGTCAGTTGCTATAAGCACCGTCGAGACTGAATACATAACTACGAGTATGATCTCATGTGAAGCTATCTGGTTGTGGAAGCTCTTCAGTGAGTTGTTTGTACACATGATGAATACCATTGTGATCCTCTATGACAACCAAGGGGGATTTGATTGTTGAGGAATCCCGTATTCGATGATTGCTCTAGCAGATAGACATCAGATACTACCTTATCTAGGATATGGTAAGTCGATGAGCGAGGAGGCTCCATCGCATTGAGATTGATGTACAGGTCGCAGACATTTTGTCAAAGCCCCAGGGAAAGGTCAAACTTGTGACTTTTCCGAATGACTTGGAGTCGTTGAGAGACCTTCTTAAAAGGGTCCTGCATGTTGCATGCATTGAGCTCTGGGAGCTTGGGGTATTTACTAGAGCAACGCACGACCATAGGGTGACTCACCCTCCCCTAATGATGCGTTGTGTACAGGGTAAAAGGCTCAACCTTCCCCTGTGATACCTCGTGGCGACTTTGGGACAGGATGATTAGTTCTCCTGTCGAGGCATCCCACCCATGCAGTTTGGGACTCATGGGAAGTACCTCCCATCTGATCAATGAGCAGGGAAATGGGGTTAGGGACCATAGTAGTAGTTTCGATAGACACATCGTTGTATCTATTGTACTCCCTATGCTAGGATGACCTCCATTGATCTGGGATCAATGAAATTGATATGGGATTAGTATGAGTGGTTTGAGACACTCTCTTGTGATATTGATCTAGGATCAATAAAATTGACTTCAAGTCAGTAAGAGTGATATGACACTCCCTTCAGATGAAACTGACTTCAGGTCAGTAGAGAATGGTATAAGACATTCTCGATCAATTCTTCTTCTTCATGGTTCAGCAGAGCTGAGCAGAGCAAAGCAGAGTAGAGCAGTGCAGGGCATTGATGGCAGAGATAGTACAGTCGAACATATGGATTAGCGGATGGAGTTCTCCCTAGTTGAGAGGGAGTGGTAAAATTGGCAACTAGGGCCAAACTCCATGTGGGTCATCTTATTAATGGCAGCTGATATTTTTCTTAGATCCCTCTCATCGAGAGGTGTAGGATTGATCTAAATATCATCTGATTCCGATAAGTATTCATGGGATATGAATTTATTAGTGTTATGGGACAATTCGTCAAGTTCGGCCAGCAACCAAATAAACCCCACTTGTGCTCAAAGTTTTAGTATAAATAGAGGTGGCCTTCAAGTCATTTCTACACACACTTGGGATCTCTTCCTCTCTACTTGTCTTTGGGTTTTAGTAGGAGAAGAGATCCTAAGGGATAACGCTGCCCTAATGGAGAAAGGATTTACATTGCCCTAATGAAGAAGCCCTAACACAGTTAATCAAAGAAGACTCTACGTAGTCAAAGCCTAAAGGGATACCCTCATCGTTGTCATGAAGGAGATTGAAGTAGGCTCCCTCATTGTCCTATAAGGGTTTAGTATATGCCCTAAACTGTTATGTGTTCAAGCCCTAGCCCTAGCCGCAAGTCTAAAGGGAGATCTTTGTTTTGAGGCCACAACATGGGAGGCTAGGGCAGCATGGGTTGGAGGATTGTTTCATGGGTTGAACAAAGTCCGAAGTCTGTTGTAGGAAGCCGTGATGCTTGTTGTGCTAGGCCGAGGCCTTGGGAGCTGAACGCTATCTTGTTTAAAGGCTAATGGATGGTTTGTATCATTGTTGGAGGGTGTTGTGAGCAGCAGTAGTGTTGTGTGGTAGGCCACATGCCATACCACTACAGCAAACCTAGCATGGGCAGATTTGAGGGCTGTCTTGAGCCCTTACCTTTAGCGTGGAGGAGGAGCATCTCTCCTTGCCTAGTCCGCAATTTTTGAAGGGTTGCTCGAGGACTGTTGAAGAACTTAGGGCTGCAGCAGCATGCCCAAGTGCCCTAAACAGAACAATTAGGAACAACAAAGTGTCACGCAGATTTGAAGCAGTGTTAGAGGTGCATTTGGTCAAGGATATTGACCACATTTGGATCACACTTGGAACAGCCCACGAGAGCCACATGTTGGGTCAACATGGAGTGTTGAATAGACCAAAGGAGTGCAACTTGATGTGATGAATGCTGTGACATAGACAACATAGTATATGACAACTGTATACATAGTACAACATAGTGCTATCAACATACAATGATGGGTAGCAATGCAACATAATGTAAAAAGGGTGCAACATGGTATGATGCATAGTACAACACTATGTATGATGCATCTACATGGTTGGATGCTACATGTCTCCATGTAGCAGTTAAATACAACAAGCTTATACATGGGACAACTACAATGACACTAGTATAGCTGCAAGCCTGGTGACACATGGGACAGCGGCAAGCATGAAGAATCATGGACATCAGCAACATGGTAAAGCATGGACAACAGCAAGTACATTGGGACAATAGTAAGCATGGTACAGCAGTGGCACTATGTACAACAATGCTAAACACTGGGACAATAGCAGCATGAGGTCCAACATTGTGATGATGGGTGTAACATGGTGCAACACAGTGAGGTGCAACATGATGACGAGATGCTGAACTATTGAAGATCATATAAGAAGAATTGACGAAGGGTTTCCCCACATTGGGGTTTGTCCTTGGCTAGCACCACATCTTCTGTCCTATTGTCTTGGCTTGTCTTCTGCGATTTATATTTATGTTTTATCTGCAGTTTACTTTAATGTGATTGCTAATCTGGAAAAGATATTGTGCTAACTATGAAAATTGAAATAAATTGCTTTAGCATAGAACATACCTAAATTTAACAGTCTCTAACGACATATCTCAGTTCAAGGTTAATAGTCCCATGTAGATATCTCAATACATGCTTGGCAGCGACCCAATGTACATGGTGAGGCTCAGTCATAAGCTGGCTCAAGTTGATAAATGCAAAACGTATGTCGGGGTGAGTATTCACGAGAAACATCAGAGCACCAACCAATTGTCTATCTTTAGAAGGGTTTGCTTGGTTCGGTCTGGCATCTCTCGACACAACTTCTTGAAATTGATCTCCATAGGTATAGGCAAGGACTTGCACTCAACCATGCCAAATCTCTCTAGAAGTTTCCCAACATATTTTCCTTGTGAAAGGAAAATCTCACCCGACTTTTGCCATACTTTTAATCCCAGGAAATAGCGCATCAAACCAAAGTCTTTCATCTCGAATTCAAAAGCCAACTTCCGATTACATTCTAGAATGCGAGGGTCTCCATCTGTCATGAATAAGTCATCAACATAAAATACCAAAATGAGAGGCATACCTTGGATTATTTTGAAGTACAAGTTTGGATCAACATTGCTTCTTGTGAATCCCAACTTTATCAAGTAACTGTTGATACAAGCATACCAAGCACGGGGGGCTTGCTTCAATCAACATACATGGGTCTTTTTGTCATGAACTTCAAATCCTGGAGGTTCAACATATGCTACTTCTTGAAGCAAACCATGTAAGAAGCGATCTTCACATCCATTTGATGAAGAGTCCATCCCTGACTTGCAGCAAGGGCTACTATCGAACGAATGTTTGTATATCGGGCTATTGGATCGAATATATCATTGTAATCTTCTCCCTCTTTTTGAGAGAATCCATGGGCTACGAACCCTGCCTTGTATTTTTCAATGCTTCCACCAGCGCATGCTTGATATTATAGAGCCATTTGGAGGCTACCATAGATCTTCCCTTTGGTCTCAACACAATATTCCATACGTCATTTTTCATAATAGACTCATATTCTTCGGCCATTGCATCCTTCCAGACTTGTTCCTTCACAACTTCTTCACAGGTACTAGGTTCAACTTGGATCATATTGCTCATAGCTACAACATATGCTTGGTACCTGCATGGCTTCTTGCTTTTCTTGAATTTCCATGAGCGACAGAATGTTTTTCGGCTTCTTGTAGTGTGTCTTTGAGCCAAAGTGGTCTTTTCCCGGTAGGAGGATCACTTGGAAGAGGATCTAAGGGGTCCATAGGCTCCATGGTATCATCGACAACGTCCTTCTCGGATTCAGGCACAAAAGGACCTTATAGAATATGCATATCATCACTCTTGTCTTTAGGCAGAGGCAAGTCCCTTGCTTTTCTATGAGCGACATCTTCATCGAATGTTACATCCCTGCTAACTTCAACCTTCCTCTGACTAGAAATATATATTCTAAATGCTTTAGAATCTTCAATATTTCCAACAAACGTACCTTTCCTTCTGGTAGCTTCTAGCGTGTTTCTTTTGTCCTTCAGCACATGGAAGTATACAGTGCAGCCAAAAATACGGAGATGACCAATATTGGGGTTGACACCTGTGAATACTTCCTCTAGAGTCTTGTTGTCCAAAGCTTGATGAGGCAACTTGTTTTGAACATATACCGCTGTGTTTGTTGCGTCAGCCCAAAAGAATTTTGGCAACTTTGATCATGGAGCATGGCTCGGGAAGCTTCTACAATGGACCTATGCGTCAACCCAAAAGAATTTTGGCAACTTTGATCATGGAGCATGGCTCGGGAAGCTTCTACAATGGATCTATTCTTTCTCTCAACGACTCCATTTTGTTCGGGAGTGTAGGGCACAATGTTCTCCATCTTAATTCCTCCCTTCTTGCAAAAGTCTATAAATTCAGTTGAGATGTATTCCCCGCCGTTGTCGGACCTGAAGATCTTTATTTTCTTCCCTGTATGATTTTCAACCAAAACCTTGATCTCCTTGAACATTTTGAATGCCTCATTCTTGTGCTTCAAATAGCATATCCATGTCTTCCTTTAGAAATCGTCATTGGAGGTGATGTAATAAAGATGACCCCGAAGTGAATGTACGGGCATTGGACCACATATATTAGAATGAATAAGATGAAGGATGTCTTTTGTCTTGTTTTCGCTAGAGTGGAATGGTCCCCTTGTTTTCTTTCCACTAACACACCCAAGGCATTCTCCATCATGTTGAGCTTGAACATCGGGGATCTCGGAGGCCAACTTCTTCAATTTTGGAAGAGCATCATAATGTAGATGGGCCAGCCTTTGGTGCCACAACTCACTTTGAAGATTTGTATTATGGACCATAGCTAGAAGAGGTCTTCCAGTGACTCTATAGAGTCCTTCAAACCTAGCTCTCAATGTGAAGGCATTTCTCATATAGGATTCAACAGGCCAAGTGAGTGCTTTTCCTTTAATGAATGCAACCCTCATTCCTTTATCTTCCAAAGGAGATATCAAAACCAATATTTTCTTCAACCCCGACACATATAATACATCATGAAGCAAAGACAAATTCCCCAGAATTCAAATGAAATTTGACATAACCAAAGCCCTTTACGGGACAATTGGTATTGTCACCAAGAATAATGTTCAAATTGGTCTCCCTCTCTACCAGATTAGAGAGAACCTCCTTATATCCATAAAAGTGATGATAGGCCCCACTATCAACCAACCAACTATCCCAAGAATCTGGAGGAGATGAACTAGATAATGCGGAAATAAGAATATATTTAGATTGATTAGTAGCATTGCCTTCATACCTGGAGTTCCTTGACCTCTTTGGAGGACGATAGCTATCTTCACGATCATCGAGGGAGTCTTCTTCTTTCATTCCTTCTTCTATCGTCTCTTCTTCCATATGACCTATTGTGGTTGAGCCACGATTATTATTGTAGGACCTTGTAGAGTTTCTTCTTGGAGCATCTCTCTTTTCAAAACAATCTCGAGTATAGTGACCCTTTCGATGACAATTGTAGCATTCAACATCTCTATCTCGCCTCCTTGAATCCTTGGAATCTCGATTAGATTGAGGAGGTCTACGTGATGGCTTTCCCTTTCCTTTCTTTGCATTCTTTTTCTTTCCTTGAGTAATGTAGGCAATAGGCACACCTTCATTTGATCCTTGTATTCTTCCTCTAGATATCATCCTTGTTTCTTCTTGAGTGAGCTTTCCAACAAGCTCATCAAATGAAGGGAAGCTATTGTTGTTGCTTATAGTAGTAATGAAGGTTTGCCAAATGGGAGGAAGGCCTCTAAGAGTTACTATCACCAATTCCCTATTAGGTGTGGTTTCCCCAATTCTTTTCAATTGACCTCTAAGACGAGATATCCTCATAATGTATGATTGCACAAATTCTCCTTTGTTCATCTTTGTGTCTTTGAGTTGATCTTTCAAAGAGACGATTTCATTCAAATTGTGGATTTCATACATGCCAGCTATTTTTTCATACATGTCCTTAGACCTTTTCAAGTTTCCAACATACGTAAGTAGATTATCTTGTAAACCATCAACTATAATTTGCTTTGCTGTTAACTCACCTTTCTTATGCTTTTTTTTGACAACAATGGATCTGGAGGCTGAGGTACTCTTCCTTGAATGAAGCCCAACATCATTGTTGTCAGCTATGATCTCCAACCTGACTTTCCATGCAACAAAGTTAGATGAGTCAGCCAACTTCTCATGCTCCTTAAAGAAAGAGGAAGCCATTTTTGCCAAAGGATTTTCCATTATGTTTTTCGGTCATCTGCTAGAAAATGGATGCTTTTGCTCTATGTCTCTTGGGTTTGTCTTCACCTCAACTTTGAAACCTTGTTACTTTTTCATCAATTTGTTCTATGCTGCAACTATAACTTCAACAATATTCAATAACATCCAATTTAACAATTTTCTTCTTCAATTATCCAATGACAGGTAGAGAAATAGTAGATAGAACAATTAAACAAATGCACAATGAAAGACAACCAAGAGACGAGACAGAATTTGGTCAAAGAACAGGGAAAAACTCACTATGGTGAAATCCCTTGCAAATTATCTTCTTATTAGATTGCCTTCAAATGTTCAGTAGAGAAAGAGTACATCATCCAATATTCAATTTCAATATCCAATCCACTATCCAAAACAAAGACAAGAGTCAACTATAGTCAAATCTGAACTTGAAATCTGCTCAAGTCAACAGCAGTCAATTGCAACATAGTCAAAAGTCAACGATCAACACAACTTTCAACATTGCGGTTAAAGGTAGTCAAATGCTGCTTTGAATGAGGGTCAAAGTCAACCCAAAACAGTCACCAAATCAACGGTCAAACTTGGTCAAATTCAGCACAGTCTGCGGTTAATCTTGTCATCAGCCTCGGTCAATGTGCCCAGATTTCCTCAGTTCCTATGCCAATTAGTACGGCCTTCCAAAAACAAAATTTTTACCCAAAAATCGCGGTCAAACTGTTGATCAAAGTGCCTGGTCAACGCTGATTAAACCTGCAATAGAAGTCTGAAATTTTTGGCCATGTAATCTGTCCTGAAATTCGTCCTTCTTGCCACATGTTTGAGAGAAAAGATATGCCCAGTAAGCTGTACAAAGTTCGAACCAATTAGAGAAGGAGAGAGAAGATTGTGTGAGATGAGTTGATGCCAAATGAGGATGAAGGTCTCTTGTATTTATGTGAATCGATGAGGGTGAAAAGACATGTCGTTTGGGCTTCATGAACCTACATGATGTTGACGCCAACTTTGACAATTTGCACATGTGTGGGCTTCAATTCAAAAACACACTTCTCCTTGTTTGATTTGAGTGATCTTTAGGTCGATTTGTCCCTCTTGAAAAGAGGAATTTAGTGCAATAATTATCTTCATCAAATGAGTTGTCCAAAGTGGAATTTGACCCTAGTTGCATAATTTAACAATACCTTAGGCAAACAAACACCTCTTTGGATGAAATGAAAGGCGTTCTTTATTGAAAGCATTGTTCCAGATGCAATAGAGTAGTTTATTCAAGCAAGAAATGTATGAAAATAGCATATCTCACAAATGCTGCAACACAGGCTCAAGAATCTCGATCAACAATGGGAACAACTCTTCAAACGAGCTTTGATACCGTGTTTGGAAAACAGGGTATTCCATATAAGACAAACGCCTTCAGTAACCACTCACATAACCAGATCATGGATTAGAACACTAATATTTATATGTGGTTAAAACCCTCTAAGAGGGAAATAGTCCATGGCCCTAGCTATTGTGGCCACTTGAGGCAATTTTATTAATGCAAAAGAAAAATTGTACAAATATTTCCTCACAATTGATAATCGACAATGACTCTTTGTGCTCTTTAAATAGAGATAATGGTCCAATTGGGTGGTAGGCCACAAATTAATAGCCATTAAGTATTGAGGAGAATATGAGTCGTTGGATCACTCTATGTCTAGAACATATCGTGATCGTTAGATTATAATGCAACTAATGCATTCTAAAGAAACACACTTTTACCTAGTAGAGACATTAAATCGAGTGGAACTTAACTAACTCCCAAGTGTTTGAATATCCTAAAACTAGTACATTTGGATGTTTGTGGGTCGATGACAATATCATTAATAATAAGTAGCATGTATTATGCTTCCTTTATTGATGATTTTCTTGGAAGATTTGGACCTACTTCTTAAAGATTAAGGATGAAGTCTTTAATAAGTTATAGGGGTTCAAAGCTCTAGTTGAAAACAAGATAGGGAATAATATCTTAGTCTTGAGATCGGACAATGTGGGGGGGAGTATATCTCCAAGGAGTTTGAGGGTTTTTGCAATAAGGCGAGAATCAAAAGAGAGCTGATAGTTCTATACAATCCACAATAGAATGGGGTTACAAAATGGAAAAATTTATCCATTGTAGGGGCTGCGAAGGCATGATACATGACCATGACTTGTCGATGTTTCTTTGGGCAGAGGCATGCAACAAATCATTCTACATCTAGAATGGGTGTCCTCACTGGATGTTGGAGGACAAGACATCAAAGTAGGCATTCATTGGTGTGAAGCCAGAGTTGAGTCATTTTCGCATCTTTGGTTGTCTAGTTTATATTGATGCACTGATGAAGAAGAGGACCAAGTTGGAGCCCCAACATGAAGGGTTTATTTGTGGACTATAGTGAGACTTCAAAGGCTTACATGATCTATATTCCAGAGTAGAGGAAGGTAGTAGTGAGCTAGGATATAAAGTTTGAAAAAGACTCTGCAATTATGAATCCTCGTGAGTCTATTCCTTTGATAGTGGATGAGGAACAAGAAGCTACAAAGGTTGAGCCAAGGTCATTACTGATTTCCAAGGTAGCACACCAATTTTTAGGCGAACAGGGGAAGACTTCTATTAGGAGACCTCAATGGTTTAGTCAGACATTGAGGGATGCATAGGAGCATGTTGAGACTCCTAGGAGCACTTTTAGAGAATGTAAACCTCCAAAGAAGTTTCCAGACTATATGGCATTGATAAACATCATTCTAGATTTTGTGACTTGTAGTTTTGAGGAGGCAGCAAACCAACAAGTATGGCGAGATGCCATGGTGGAGGAGTACATCTCCATCATGAAGAATGATGTTTCAGTTTGGGACACCCATGATCACTAATATGAAGAAGGTGACAAATTCAGATTCAAAGTTGGTGGATTGCACGATGTGCAGGAAGTTGGTAGTTTCCTTGATGTATTTCATTAACAGTAGATTAGATACATGTTTTATAGTAAACACCTTGAGTCAGTTCATGTTGGAGCTAAGGTAGGAGCATTGGATAACAACAGAACATATGCTTAGATATTTGAGGGGCATAGTAGAGTATGGTCTAAGATATCTTGGAATGGTGAATTGAAGTTGCAAGGTTATTTACACTCGGATTGGATAGGTAATGCAACAAAAAGGAAGTGCACCTGAGGGTGTTGCTTGAGCTTGGGATCAACAATGGTTTATGGTTCAGCTAGAAGCAGGTTTCTGTGGCACTTAGCTCAACAAAAGTAGAATGCATAGCAGTTATTCTGCTAGTTGTGAGGCCATCTGGCTTCAGAGATTACTTGCAGGATTGTTTGATCAACAGTTGGATCCTGCATTCATTTAGTATAATAATTAGAGTTGTATTAAGCAAAGTCTTTCGGTAGAAATCACATAAGAGAAATTTTTGGCCGACGCGTTTCGAACCAACAAGTCTAGTTCATCATTAGGACACTTGTTGGTTCGAAACACGTTCGCCAAAAATTTCTCTTATGTGATTTCTACCGAAAGACTTTGCTTAATTAGAGTTGTATCAAACTCTTTGAGAATCCAATATTTCATGATAGGTCGAAGCATATCATGATCAGAGATCACTTCATACAAGATGGGGTTCAGAAGGGAGTGGTATTGCTCCAACATATTCTCATGAATCAATAGGTAGTAGATATTTTGACCAAGCCCTTGGTGGAAGGGAAGTTTGAGACATTTAGAGACAAACTTGAATTGGACCAGAATTCCTTCCTTGCTAAGACGGAGTCTTGAGAATTATAGCTCCGGGAGGAACTTTTGTGCATGTTCATGTGAAATGTGAAGATGGGAGAAGTTGTTTGAGATATTTTCCAAAGAATAATAATTTCCAAAATTTATTCTAATTTTAGAAAAGTAGTTCTATTTTGTAATTCACTTTAGTAAAAAAAATTGAAGGTTTTATATTTAGTTGTTGAGTGTAAAATTGTATCTCATGCATGACTATAAAGATTCTCTGCTAAAATTATAAAGATAGGGAAAAGTAGAGGCTCTCTTCCACACTTGAGTAGTTAAGCCAGAGATAGTGAGCAGGCAGCAAGGGAAGAGGCATTCCTGGGAAGCATGCAGTTTGAGACAGCAGTTCCGTACAGTCATACAGACAGTATCATATTGATCCATACAATTGTACGGAATCCATACAACAGTTTGATCATGCAGAGCAGTTGTATACAACAATGCTGTACAGCAGAGAGCTATTATTGTTGATTTTTCCAGCACCTGTACCTCTCATCATATTGATCCATACAATTGTACGGAATCCATACAACAGTTTGATCATGCAGAGCAGTTGTATGGTCCATAGTACATACAACAGTGCTCTACAGCAGAGAGCTATTATTGTTGATTTTTCCAGCAGCTGTACCTCTCAGATAACTTGCAGAAGCTCAAATTCAAGGCATTTTTGGTATCTGTGCATGCTGTTTTCTTTCAGAAGCTATGGAGGTTGTAAGGTTTTTTGAAGGAATGAAAAACTGATTTGAAGGAGTAATTACGTTTTATGTGTGTGAAATTATTTTTTATGCTTCCATTATCTCATCTCTAGCTATTGTGTGATTGATGTTATGATCTAAAATTAATTTCTGCATTAATTAAACTCATCAATTTACTTGCTTGATTGAGATTATAAAAAAATTAGTCGCATGGGGCTTGAAATTTTAACACATGCACAAAGTGAAACAGTTATTGTAGGGAAGAAATTTTCCACCCTTCAATTTTTACGATATTCTATTGAAACCATAACACCAGTGGGAAAATGTCAAGTATTTATGTCAGTGTAATATGAAAATTTTGATTTATTCTGGGATCTCATAGTCCAATGAGTGATGTGGATGTACTTTGTAGTTTGCTTGGCAACCATGTTGTATGCGTTTAATGTTACATCATGTTCCACTGGCATGCTCTGGTTCTATTATAATTTTTTATTTGTATGAATATTAATAACAAAGCATATATATTACAGGTTGTGTACATGGCAATAGTTGGATCGTTTCCTTTTAATGCTTTTCTTTCAGGAGTTCTATCATGCACAGGGACAGCTGTGCTTGCAGGTGCATGGCCTTTTCAACTTTATTCTTAATAGCATTAAACTGTTTTGGAGACTGGTTATCTCGTTTTATTTTAGATCTTCATATTTCAGACTTATTTGATATGGAAATGTGTAACTAGATCAATTTTTGTTCACACTTTTCTTCATCTGTATATAGTTTGTTTGAGGATGCAAGTGAACAAAGAAAACAAGGAATTCAAGGTATGTCTCATGAAGTTCTGTCAACCCTGTCTATAATAAACAAAATGACAACTGTTCTATAGATGCTAACGTTCTGGCAATACATTTGAATGCCAATATATCCATAGTGCCTAGATTTCTATTTATTTATTTATTATTTAAGTGATATGTTATTTTACTAGTCATTGACAAGTATTTCATTTGTGTAACAGGATCTTCCTCCAGAAAGAGCATTTGCAGATTTTGTATTGTGCAATCTTGTACTTCACTTGGTGATAATGAATTTCCTAGGTTAATGGATAAGCATTTGTAAAACCGGAATCAGAGGGTGGCCATTGAATAGCAACAAATGAAGAATTTGCTAGATACCTTTCCTTGATATATTTCCTTATTAAGGATTTAGTGGTTGTCAGATGCACCAATGCCTGGCATTGATTTTTTGATTAATGTAATGCCCTTGCCTTTTTTGGTGCTTTTGCCTCTTCTCTTAGAATACAATGCATGGTTACAAATTATAAACTTAAATGCTATGAGTTGCATTACTATACCTTCATATTGTCTTTGAAATTCATTGCTTACATAGTTTTGACTCTTGAGAACTCCAGACACTTTCCCTTGAGAAACCCTTATGTTCGGCTGTCAATAAGTACTGGATAGAAATGATGGACAGAATCTGCCTGTCTTGTGCATACTTGGTATGTATGAATATTGCAAGTGTCAGTTTCTGTTATCTGGGTAGAAATGATGGAGAGAATCTGCCTGTCTTGTGCATACTTGGTATATATAAATATTGCAAGTGTCAGTTTCTGTTATCTAGATTCTAAGTATGTTATGGGAATAAATTCATATTGTAGAGCTTCATGATCTTCTACCTTCTTCTAGTCTGTTTTTCTTTGGTAGGAAGATATGGGAAATACCCCCTCACATCGTCACAGATAAATAAACTCAAATCTTTTTGGCCAAGCAGCCGCATCTGAGGGGTGTCTTTGCTCTTCAAATCCACAGAGGACTTGCACATGGTCTCGTCTGCTTGTTCCATGCTGCACAGGCTGCCAGGCAGGGAAAGTTTTATGGGTGAAAAATAGAAAGTTGTTGATTTTTTTTTTATTAGTTTAAAGAAACAGGTAGGGCTTTGATATTATAATAAAAATCTGGAGTCTGGGCCAGAACCCTTACAAAAAGGCTTCATGTTCCAAAACTACACTGCATTCAGAAGCCCAAAAGATAGAGTATCTATGCTTATGACGAAATTTTCCAACAATTCTAGACAGTAGCCTGCTATAGACTCTACAAAAATTCCTAACAACAGTATGTATCTACATAACATTAGAAGACTTCAAAATTTAATAGAATATCTGACAGAGAGTAGCCCTTCATCACCAGCATATTCACGCAGCTGCGTTGCCATCCTCAACCTGCTATTCCTGTCCATCAAGCATTCCTGGCCTTTTTATGCATTTGATCCACGCTAGTCCCAACCGCTTCTAAATTAGACTTAACTCCGTTGCTGGAGTTTTCGGCTATCTCTGACACCCTGATATTCATGACTGCCAATGCAGTACACATCTCTGATTGAAACTTTTCCAACTTGCTTTGCAATAATTCATATTTGGTATTCATCAGTGACTGGAATGTCATCTGTTCCTTTTCCTCCGCAGCTCCCCTATGATTCAAAGTTTTCAGAAGCCCTTCAATCGACTCCAGTAATATTTCCAGGATACAGTTCAATTTTGCCAGTTCGCCTTCATGAGACGATCCCCCTTGAACTGCCATAGCCGGGCTTTGCAACTTCTCACAACTGAAGCCAAGAAAAGACGACCACCTCTTCTCACAGATATGTTTACACGGTGCAGAGCGGGATCGAAGGTGAGCTCAATTGCGCTGTATATAACCAAGTCTCCCTTTGATCTGCCATCCTGGAGCATTAAATTGCAAGGCCTCTGAATCCATGCTCACAGTGAATTCTTTGGAATGACAGCCTACCGATATGGAGGAGTGAGATTAACTTCATATTATTGAGGATTAAATGCAATTGCAAAGCTGAGGCTCCCCTCTGTTGTGTAAGCTCCAGCCCGCCTTGAAAGTTGATATGCTAAATTCAGTTGCCACTTTTGCCTGCATGGAGCTAGATCCAATCACCTGATGGAATAATGACAAAGACAGGTACTCCGTCATAATGCGCCAAGGCTGGGGAGTTAATGCAAGCCAACGATCAATTCTTAACCTCGAACTATTGACCAAAATCCGATTACAAGGGAGGCTTAGAACTTAGAACTTCATTATTGCTCCTAGAAATCATGGGATATATGAGATTGTTATCACTCTTTGATCACCTTCTAAGGTTCCCTGTTCCAAAGTGGTACTTTGTTTGCCAATGAGTCAAGTCTTTGTGTTCAATTGTCCAAGTACATGGAAAAAATCAATTTGTTCAAATTGTAGAGAGAGTGAAACAATCATCTGTAAGATAGGAGGGCGATCTGAGTTTGACGTTCCCCTAGCTTTCCTCACCTAGCAAATTACTATCTGTGAGTCTCCAAACACAGACTTTGGTGATTTTCTTTTCAATTGCCAATTCCAGTCCTTGCCAAAGTGCAAGATATTCAGCTTGGTTGTTGGTTGCTACTCCCAGGCTCCAAGCAAATTGAGTCTCTATTTGTTCATTTGGGCGAAAGATAACCCCTCTCACTCCTGCCACCCCTGGATTGCCTTTCAAGGCTCCATCAAAGAAGAATAAAATTTGGTTTTTGTTCATTCTCCATTGTTGAAAGTCTGTCAAGTTCTGTCTGATACATATGTTTCTTCTATCAGTAGGTCAGAGTTTGATGGTACTAGCTTGATCTGGTGGCTTGCCTACTTTTATCCATTCCTTTTTCAATGGATTAAGATTTACAAGATCAGTTCTTTATCTCCACAGACTCATTGCCTCAAATAATAGACTTGTTGGCTTATGGGCCACAAAGATAAGCGTCTGGCTGTTCTCCTTTGAAAATTGCTCGATTTCTGGCAATCCATATTGACCAACAGATATATCTAGGGATAGCCTCCCAACAACAAACTGGTAGGGATGAGGCCTTCTGAGGCCATGTATATTTATTTCTCCATGTTTTGAACATTTCTGCCCATGTTCCAAGGATTTCTTCAATATTTGTCAAATTTGCATATACCACTTGCCAAACTGCTAGGGAGAAGGGACAGTATCTGAAGAGATGTGGGATGTTTTCCTCTGCTTCCCTGCATAGAACACATCTCAATGGACCTTGTATATTTCTTTTCTGGAGGTTTTCTGCAGTTAAATTTTTTTGTACTAAAGCCCAACAGAAGGTATTCACTTTGGATCCCATCATTTTGCCAAAGTCTCCTCCACAACCTATTGGGAGCAGGATGAGGGAGCCTTTTAACTAGGAGTTTGTAGCATGCTCTAAATGTATATCCATGCTGAGGGCTCATTCTCCAAGATCACTGATCTCGGGATGTAATGGATATAGGAGCTAGTCCTTTTAAATTGCAAATTAGCATTTCCCTTTGCAGCTGAAGGTTTGGAGGTAAATTTGGTCCCGACCAACCTTTCCGGACCCCATGATCATCCCATTTGGAGATGCTTTCTAGCCTTACATAACCTTCGTTCTGCGTCCAATTTGCCAGATCCTGAATTTCTTCTCGTTCCCCCAGGGGTCCTTCTAGATTGTAATTGTCCTTCTAGATGTTGATGCATGCTCCATTTCCAGGGGCACCGACTCAGATGTTCAAGAATTATTTGGGTGATTTTGCATAATTTCCAAATTTTGGAGCCTGTACCTGTCCACTCTACTGAATCAACTCTTAGCAATCTGAGATTTATGGAAATATTTTTGTTGGTGTTGGATAAGAGTCGCCATACACTCTTCGCTCCTAGCGCTAGATTCATGTAATAAGGATCCTTTATTGCCAATCCACCATACAATTTTGGGAGCTGAACTATGTTCCATTGCACGAATTGGAACTCTTTATCATTGTGTTTTCCCCCTTGTCAAAGAAATTCCCTTATTATAGCACTTATTTGGTTGGCCACGCTCTTGGGAGTTAGTAGTCTAGAGCATAGGTATAATGGAAATGCTGATCACACTGATTTTACTAAGACAATTTGGCCCATTGTATTAAGCCTTTGTGGCCCCCAAGACTCTTATCTTCTTTTTAAATTTTTGAAGGACTTCACTCCGGTCATCCATACTTGTGGTCCTAACCAGATGGGGACTCCCAAATTCTAAGGATCTCCATCCAATTTCTGTTGGATGTTCAAGGGCATTGGAGATATCTCTCAACATTGAGTCAGAACAATTCCAGCCATATAATTATCTCTTTTTTTGTTCACAAGGCTCCCTGAGAGATAGGAACCGAGCACATGTTTGAAGTGAAACACAATGATTTTTGAAGCTCCTCCTGGAAGAAGTGTATCATTGGCGAATTGTGAGTGATTTACTTCTTTGGTGTTTCTTGCTATGCTGAGATCCATCAGGGTGCCTTAGACTCTTGTTAACTCCAGATTTCTACTTAAACTCTCTGCTACCAATAGGGTGGAGAGAGGACATCCTTGTCGAGCCCCCTTAATGCAAGGAAGAATGGAGATTTTCTACCATTAACCAAGCGAACAATCCATGGGGTGCTAATGCATGCCTTTATCCATATAATAAAATCACTACTAAATTCAAAATTTTCCATAACAGAGAAAATGAAGGAGTGCCACCTGATCAAAAGCATTGGCCATATCCAGTTTGATGACAATGTCTAGCTCTACCCTTTCTTTGCTTGAATGAATGACCTCTTGCACTAATGTGACATTGTCTAGAATTTGTCGATGTTGCATAAATCCCCCTTGATTTTCTGATATTATTGTCAGCAATATTTTCCTCAATCTATTTGTTATAATCTTGGCGAGAATTTTATATGCTGTGTTGCAGAGAGAGATAGGCCTGAAATGGGAAAAGTTAACAGGTTTTGACCTTTTAGGGATCAAGGCAACAAAAGAGGAGTTTGTACTCCCTCCCAGTTTGTCTTTTTTCCTGGAAGAATTAGGCATTCTCATTAAATCCTTTTTTATCACTTTCCAAAAAGATCTGAAGAAACTTATTTTGAAGCTGTCTGAGCCCGAAGATTTATCAGGATCTAGGGGCCAAATTGCTTCAATAGCTTCTGCCTTGTCTATTGGCTTTGTGAACTGCTGATTCTGGAGACTGAAACTATAGTTGGGAAACATGAGAGAAATTCTCTAACTTTTGCTGACTCGTTTTCCTTATTTTCTGAGTATAAAGCTTTAAAGTGAAGGAAAGCTTCATGTTTGATCTCAGGAAAAGAGGAGATTGTGGACTTACCCATGAATTTTTAATTTTAATAGCTATACATTGACAATTTTTAAATGTAACTTTGACAATAATTTCACGAATAGAAAGTTCAAAAAAACTAAAATCATGTGTTTCTCTCTCTATATAACCTGATAGTATATAGTATAACCAAAATTTTTAAGGCCAAATTTGCATCTGAGGGGTGTCTTTGCTCTCCAATTCCGCAGAGGGCTTGCACATGGCCGCCTCGTCTACTTGTCCCATGCTGCCAGGCAGGGAAAGTTTTTGCTAGTGAAAAATAGGAAATTGGTAAATTTTTAATTCTAAAAGCTATACGTTGTCAATTTTTAAAAGTAACTTCGACAATAATTTCACAAATAACCTGATGGTTTATAGCATAACCAAAAAAATTTAAGGTCAAATTTGATTAAGGTCTTGTAAATTCATCCAAATTCAAATGACGAAATTTGAAAATAAATCTTCTAACAAAGAGCAGAGAAAAATCAAACACTGAAATTTGAATTCAAATCCAGAAAATGATTGTAGAGGATTGTGACAGAGGTTCATATCAAATACTTGTTGTTCCGTAGATTATAGGTATGGTATTGCATGTAAATATTTCTCTTTAAATTTTTTATGTTGGTTCAGTTTGTCTCGGTAGTCTGAGCTTCAGTGTTGAGCTTGTGGAGAAAAATGGAGAAAAATGGTCTGTAATGAACAAGTAATTAAGTCTGAGAGTTGGTTTGAAAATATTATTTTGAGCAAAGAAACTGCACCCAAATGAGCAAATTCAACGTTAAAAATGATCTTAGAAGATTGAATTTAGCTTCTTTAAGGTGAATTTTGATTTCAGTTATACTTGATAAGCTAGTATAAACAATTGCTAATTTTAAAATTTCCATTTTGGTCCCTTTATGATTTATTTAGTTTTTTCTGTGAATTTTTTAGGCATTGAGGTCTGCCCAAAACACACAAGTTGTTCCACTCTCCAACTCATAAGTGAGAATGAGAGTGTTGGTACATTGCCAACTCCACACTATCTGCAAAGAACATCTTGCTCATATGTACATACCCTAAATCTACTTTTTCTGTAGAATTTTTTAGGCATTGAGGTCTGCCCAAAACACACAAGCTGTTCCACTTTCCAACTCATAAAGAGTGTTGGTACGTTGCCAACTCCACACTATCTGCAAAGAACATCTTGCTCATATGTACATAACCTAAATCTCTCCAGAATTGATTGTGCGGTCTTTGAGGAGAAAACCCATGTTCTTAAGTGTAAGGCCCACTGAGGCTGTATAATCACCTTTGATTTATATACAGCCCTCAGGGTCATTTCCAGGTGATGTTATGGTAGGTTAAAATTTGGTAACGGTTCCCATGCCCACTGTGTTAGGGTAAATACTTATTTGAGTTCCTTAAACGTTAGAGCGCAACATTATGGATGTTTTCCATAGCAATCTATGTGGGATGTCTCATGTAAGAGTTAGTTTTTGATGAACTTATTGGGATCCAATTTGGAAGGTATTTGACAATTGGAATGCTAGTTGGGATTTTATTGCATATGAGCTTATTAGACTTTGTTTTGAAAGATTTGACTATGGGAGAACTTTGAATATGATGTTGTTGTTTGGTTTCTTTAGGAATGCTAAAGTGCATTTCCTACTAAAGTTGAGGGTGGATTGATGCATGGGGACTATACAAAATAACCTTGGGAAGGGTAGGCCCCTAATTCTATCAGAACCAAATTGAAAATGTGCCTAAGTACCAGACACCACATGTCAGGAATGTGCAAATAAATGATATACTTGCAGAGTCGACAATTTGGAAGGACGTAGAAGGCAACATAACAACCAACTCGAATGAAGGGCCCATTGCTGTGTTGTGTAGAAATAGAACAAAAAACATGGGCACCTGCAATAACCAGCTAGACTACCAAACAAAAATGATACAAAAGAACCGGCGAATTGACAACAAAAGCTAAAGCGAAAACACTGTATATATATAGATAGACCTTCACCGTATTTGCAGAGCGCCAACGTTGGTGAGCAATATAGACTTGGAAACACTCGTGAAAATCCACCACCCTAGGGTGAGATCCTTGTACTTATAAAGAAAACCCATGACCTGAAGATCAAACAGGCAGAAAATATTGCTTGAGCGATTAAAAGCCAAAGAGGGACAAGTGTGCGTTATGGCACGCATGTTAACGCTCACATTAAACACCCAATTCATGTGTACTCTTCCCTGAAATGTGTCCATGATCAACGTCAATGGCTGGAAACTGTGAACCAGGAGAATGTCAGACGAAGATCCCTCTCCCATCACTTGACTGCATTTAAATTGATTTGACAAAGTTTGTTGTGGTTGAGCTTGAAAGCGATATGAATGCCAGACGTGGGTAGGGGCCAAATAGGTGGTGATGTCGACTCTCTTCCTTAGACACGCCTTCCTCTTCGCCACTATCTTTTCGTGCATGCCAATCATGCTAGCTGACGCCCATGGTAACCTTAAAGACACCCCCATTGGGGATTTTTCTAGTTATATATATTGATATGTATCACATCCAATCGGTGGGGAGATTGGGATTTGAGCCCCCCCCCACAAATCCAGTGTTAAAAGGAAGTTTCCCTTCATCGTTGTGTAGGTTTGTTCACCTAGTTTATAGTCGATGACGTCCTTCCAACATTTCACCTTCAGTGTCATTCCAATTCCTACATTCCTGAATATCACCTCTCCATTATTGTAGTCTTTGGGTTCGACTTCTGGTTATACTATCTATTTCGCCCTAGTTTGGTCATCCCAACCAAGTTTGTTTATAACAATTGTTTTCATGGCTCCTCGGTTGTGCCAATCTAGTCGTTGGGGTGGTGTCGTAGGAGCATCCACTTGTCGTCACCAATGTTCATTTGGTTGGCACTCAATGGTTTACCACTTCGACTCTATTCCTCCGGAAGTGAGGAATGAGATCCTTCACTTGGAAGCCAAGGAATTCAACGATCAAACATATTTTTCTGATACTGAAGTCAGTGGCAACACCTTCAGGTGGACCCCAGATTCTGGAAAATTTCGTAAAAGGAGACTTCATTTTCTCCACCCAATGGCACTGCACCGTCAACTAGAAACCTTTGCTCTACATGGTCATCTGTCACAAGCAAGTCGACCACTACCATTTATTTGTAGGACAAAAGATCGAACGGATCCTCCGAGACATTAGATGCAATCTGGACAATATTATCACGAGATTAAAACAGGTGGAACGTTACATGGTGTCCGATTCAGACTCTGGATTAGAATCACAACCTCAGACACGAACTATTATCAATGCACCAACAAAGGATTCACCCCAAGGAAACTCCAATGCTCTTTATCCAGTCATTATATTAGACTAATAGTCTTTTATGGCACTTGGCCCCTCTTTTTTGTATATGCTATGTCTACTTCTATGTTTTTATGGCTCTCAATATGTCTTAGTATGCTATATTTGAACACCTTTTTGTTTGATTGCCCAACACACACCAATAAATGTAAGTACTAATGGGCTAGATAGTTTGAACATTAGTAAGTTATTCTTGTGGTCTTTTTTGGCAAAACTTGGGATCATGAGAACATGGTTTCTTCAGTGTACTTGTGTATGGCATCCCATAGGGTTTTTGGGAAACAAAAGCTATTAATGTAACATTAGTTGTTTCATAATATAAATATATCTATAAAGCTTACAAAAAAAAGAGAGGGTGGATTGATGTATGTGCCTTTATTCTCTTTTGAAATAACATATAGCTTTGTGATTTTTGTAGACATTGAATTAGATAGTGGGAAACTCTTTAGTTTGAAATATCTACTTGACATGCTCAAATTTTCTATTCTCTGTGAACTTTGGGAGTTTGACCTTCTTACACACAAGAATGAGATGGAGGTATTAGTGAAGAATGATGCTTAGGAGAAGGGATGAAAATTGGCCAGTAGGGTTCCAACAAAATTTGTTCGTGTTTTATTTTAGCAACTTCTGAAAAGGTAAAAAGATGTTCTTGTTTTTTATTTAATAGTGCCTGAGAAGGTAAAAATAGTAGCATAAACATATAGGATCTTGTTGACGACATTGGAAATCCGTCAACCAAGGGGGTCTCGCTGATGTGAAGTCCCAGTTAGACCTCACACCGTTTGGAATATAGGAGCCCCATCCAGAGTATTAACTCGATTGCCATATATTTGTATAGATTTGCCTTGGGTTTCACTGTCAGCAAGAGATAAAAGTGTGTATGTGCCTTTACGAAAAGCAAGTAATTGTGCCCAGTGAATGTTTGGTTGCAGGTATACCAAGGTTCTTCTACTGTGGAGGGAGGAAAATGTGAGCTTTTAAGAGAGAGGTAATAGTACCACACTAGTAGGGGCACACACAAGCAAAAGAGAATCACCTAACATCAAGAAAAATAGTCAATATAGATGCAATTGTTACAACCATTACAACACATTTTCAATAAGATAAGCACTAAAATAACTGAAATAGTTCAACTACTTTAGTACATGTGAAAGCAAACATAAATCATAAACATTCACAGAACAATGTTACACATATTCACAATCCATGCATGAAAACGCGCTGGCCATCAAGCTTCAAGTGTTAAATAAAAGTCCTAAGACACTGTTGTGCTCTACAAACAACCCCCCATTTCATATCATTTTTATTCATAAAACATTAACCTATGAAATGGGTCCCTTTAAAATAAAATTGATATCAACACTTTTATTTTTCAAAAAGTCCGATAATCAAATGAATGCGTTTATAAAACCCTTTTTGAACAATACCCTTTTTAAGAAATAACATGAATCTTGGTCATTGCGATAAAGCAATTGCAAGATCGCATATCGCAATGACATAAGAATTATACATAAGCGGCACGAAGCTTTCCGCCGATGCGATATCGCAATCGGCGATCGGCAATATTCAATGCACGCCTCAAAGCGCCCTATGTCATTTGCCCCGATGCGATGCGCATTCGGCGTTCAGCGTTCGATGATCGGCGGTCTATCCCCACTTGAGTCTTGATGCGCACAAAGCTTTTCGCCGATGCGATATCGCATTCGGCGATCGGCAGTACCCAATACTCATTGTTAAGGCGCGCTTGTCATACACCCGATGCGATGCGATAAAGCGCGGTTTTTGATAAAAAGCCGTTAAGTGATGGGATAGCTCAATTCATTCATATTTAAGGCTTAATCACTTGCGCTCAGCCGCCAAAACATCCATTGCATGCTTAAGGGGATTATTTGCCCGAATAACGATTTAATGGGCATTTAAAGGATGACAGGTTTTATACGGCCAATTAATGGGATCATGTCTTAAAATCTTACTATGGGTTGTCTCCGTGCCCGTTTTAAAAGCTGAATATCTTATTGCGCACCTATTCATATGTTATTGTCACTTGCAAGCTTTCATTGTTATCTCTCTGTATTACGCGCAATTGCCTCTCTGTGCAGAATTCATTCATAGACAGGAGTTTGAGCATGATGGGAAAGAAATCAAAGAAGACTGCAGGTGCTTCCGCTCCACCAGTCAGAGGACAAGCTGCTGTAAACAAGAGGAAAGGCCTAATTTCTGATACTACATGCACGGGTCTCACCAGAGTTACTTGGCAAGGCACTTATGACTTAATTGAAGCTGAGAAACCACAGAAGACGGTAACAGAAGCTAACGCGGATTCACTACGGAAGTCTGATTGTACTCTCAAAGATTTAGCCGACTCTTTCCTTCACAGAATAGCAGCCAGGGAGCAAATTCTCCCATACACAGACGTTGTGCAATGGGCGATTGAAGAAATCCCAATCATGGACAGAACTTTCAGCACCAGAGATGGGAGGATTTTCGGATCATTCAAGGCAGATGACTTAAGGCAAATGTATCATTGACCCGAGCCAGAGAAAATATATAACAACGCCTTCGTGGAGAAGTTTGCAAGTGAAAATGAAATTGAATCCGAACCCATCGAGGATTGGAGACAAAATCCAAACAAGCACAAACATGAATCTTCCGGTAAGTATTCGGTTGATTCTTTGGCTTCTCCTTATTGTTATGCGGGTATAATGATGTGTAGGCTATGGGAATTGCACGACTCTGCTAGTTTTACCATAGAAATGGTTCCTCTTATGGAGGCAGCAGTAAACAATATAATTATGGATTGGGCTACTATTCTCTCGGATAAACTAGTAGTAGCTGTTCGTGATTTTAGAAATAAGACTGTGGTCACTGAAAGGAAAATCCCCCCATTTTATTATAGTGCATATATCTTAGACACATTATGTTTCAATTCCGAATTTCCTGTTCTCGGTTGGAGGTGGACTGCATAGGACCCCTCGCCCATTCATATATATCACCAAAAATTGTGGAAGTCTTCCTACAAAAACCACCTGTATCAAATCTGCAATGGCTTTATGGTGCCTATTTACTATTCCATTTTTGATAAACCCATTCCCAAGATTTCCTATCAAGCTTCCTTTGATTTACCAGCAGTGGCAAGTTGGTTTGGAGAAGAGAAATTTACCTATATCAGAGTTTATGGTAGCCAAGCCAACCCACATGTTCTCCCTTTATATGTCCCAGATAAGCTGCTAGCAAGAGAAATCGCTTATCAGATTACGGCTGAGAGTACTACACAGACTCTCAAAAAAGAAAAGAAAAGAGGCTGGCCCTCTTTTCCCTTGAGGTGTGGTGTCTTTACGCTGCATGATCTCAAACATGCAGAAAAGGAAGCCACAAAGATTCAATCTTTAGCTCTGGCCACAATCCCAAACAGGGCATTTGATCCAAAGCTAGTTGCCTATGCCGCATTAGAACAAGCCAAATTGACAAAGTTTGAGCATCAGGAAGATATGTTTGATGACCTGTTCACCTCAATTGAAACTATAGGTCAGGCTAAAGAACTCGCTAGGATGAAATATAATGATGAAGGGTTGACTGAGTTCAATAAACTTAGAGAACAGAGGTTGCAAACTCTGCCTCTAGATTTATTAGCAACGACCCCAGCGACATCGTCAAGCGAGCCTGGTCGGCAACAGTTAAAAGAACCTCCTGCTATAACAAAAGATCTTAATAAAGAGCAGGAGGAAAAGCAGAGGAAAGAACAAGAGGGAAAGCAGAGGAAGGAGCAGGAAGAACAACTGAAGAAAGAGCATGAAGATAAGCAACAGAGGGAACAAGAGGAGCATAAGAAGAAAGAGCAGGAACAAGTACAGAAGGAGTCTCAAACTGATAAAAGGCAACAGACTACCACTGATGCCAATGTAGACACTACCACAGACCCTAAATTGCTCCAGGAATGGCAGCAGTTTGATTCTATCATCAGTGGAGTAAAAGGCTCAAAAGATACATACACTTCTAAGACCAGCGACATGCAAGACGATACTTCATCTCAGGTTCTAAGTGGAACCAGCGGCCCACCTAAGTCTAAGGATATTGAGATAATTCCAAAAGATCCCACCGATCAAATCATTCCGCAGGTAGAAGATATTCCTCCATTGGATGTTTTCTACAGCCCGAGGCATAGAGCAGTTGTAAAGCGATCAAGGAAAAGACGAAGGATTGATCAACCTTCTATCTTTCCGGAGCAAACAATCACGGGTAATGTAGTATGGAAGGAGAAATTGGACCCCTCCGATGATCTAACAAAGTTGTCACGGTATGCTGGAGCATATTCGGCAACAACAATCGACAAAGCATTGGAGGTAAGCCTTCTATTGAAGAATAAGGACCAAGAAATCTCTGCATTACATTTGGAATTGGCCGAGACAAAGCAGAAGGCAGCGCAAGCAGAGGAGCAGTTGCTGGCACAACAACAAATGAACAATCAATTAACCCAGCAATTGCAAGCGGAAAAGCAAAGGATCGACCAAAATGCTATCCAGAAACAGAAAGAATTGACAGAGGCATTGGCACAGTTGAAAGCAACGAATGAACAAATGGTGAAAACCAAAGATGAGCAAATCGCTCAAATGTCATCGCAGCTAGAAAAGATAAAAGGGGCTTCGCAAGTGGCAGAGTTCAGAAAAGAAGCATCATTGATAAACAATGCGCTAATATCTCAGGTTAAACTCTTGTGTCAACAGA
>APFE031238275.1:0-10754 GCA_000404065.3 Pinus taeda
GGAGTTTTGAGAGGTTTTGCTCATGATTGTGGGGGGGTTAGTTGTGATTGTTTGGACTTGTTATGATTTTGGGGGGACCTTGGAAACCTATGGAGGTTTCTTGGGTTTGAGAGGAGGAGAGTATTGTTATATGGTTTGCACATTCTCTTTTAGGACACACTATATCTGGTTGGACTTGGGCACGGAGGGCTAGGGAACCTGTAGAGGTTTCCTGGGCTAGGAATTTGTTTCCTAGTTGGCTGGGTGGTAAATCCGGTTGGGTCGGTGAGAAGGAGCATTCAGCTGGAGCTATCCGACAAAGGTATCATCATCAACCGCCGGAGCAGGTATTTTTCCATGAACTACTCTTATTAAGTTGATGGAATGCTCATCTTAATTTATGTTGTTTATGATAAAATGATTAGATGTTAAATGTTTAAAATTTTGCGAGAAGGTTAGAAAGCTTCTTTTATTACTTGCAAATCAACACTATAATAGATCTGTTAGTGTATAATAGAATAAGGCTCTAATAATAGGAATCGGGTTCTTACACATGGTATCAGAGCTTTGGTTCAAAATCTGGACTCAAGGCCCACTAAACCCCAAATATCGCTAGAAAGAGGGCTTGAAACTCTGACCTTGTAGCTGTTAAACTGTTGTGGTTAACACCTTTGGCATTGTCTTTTGAGCTGAAACATAAAATGTTAGCTTTCCGCCCACTTTGGTAGCTATGTTCCGAGAGGATTACCATGGTTTCCATGTTGTCAAAACTCTCGCTGGGATTGTAACTAGCGCAACAGTTCCAATCCTTCCATAAACAAAATATATCATCAGTTGGTTTCTGGTTTCATAAGATTGAAACATAAAATGTTAGCTTTCCGCCCACTTTGGTAGCTATGTTCGGAGAGGATTACCATGATTTCCATGTTGTCAAAACTCTCACTGTCTTCTAATAAAGTCAATGTAACATTCGATGCTTCAACTCAAAATTAAAATTAACACCACAGCCAGCGCTCTCAAAGCCAAAGCAGCGAACGCCAATAACAACAGAGTGAGAACTGTGTGCGAGCAGGGTCAACTTGAAAAATGCATGCATTCTTTACATTCATTGGACCGGTTCTCAAACTCTTCCACATATGCATGTCTGCTTGAGGAATGCATTCAGAAGAAAAATCTCTCAAAAGGAAGATTAGTTCATGCCCATATGAATAGTAAAACCAGATATCTCTGTCCTAAACATCCCTTTTAAACATGTATTGCAAATGCGGAAGCATAGACGATGCATGCAATGTGTTTGACAAAATTCCGCAACGAAATGCAGTGTCATGGACTACGCTGATTGCAGCTTATGCCAGGGATGGTTATGCCGAAGAGGCTTTGCAGTTGTTTTATGAAAAGCAAAGAGCAGGCATCAACCCAAATCAGTTCACCTTCACCAGCGTTAATGGGGTATGCACAAACTTGGGCACTCTTATGGATATCCACAAGGAAGTAAGCGGTCTAAGGGAGCGTGTCCACCACTGCCACCGCCAATAATAGCAATGATTATAGCTCTGGCCATAGCCCTAATGGTCCGGGAACTGTTTTCAATAGGGCTAGGGTGATTTCTCCTTTGAACAGTCAATATTCAATCGTTTATATCAGTTTTTGCAGAAGTTTGATAGATTGTGAAGCTCAGTTGAGCCCATCAGAGAGATCTCCACCTGTATCTTTAGATTCATTTATCTTTTTGGTTAATTTTAAAATTCGCTTGCCTAAGGGCTGTTGGGTTGGAGTGTAGTGGAGTGATGGACGGTAGGGCTCGCCAATTTCAATTCCAATTCCAGTCGCGCAATTTGAATCCAGCGGCGGACTTTGCAGGGGGCGACAGAAGGTTTCGCCCCCTTCATCCTAATCCCCATGTACATTCTCTTCTTCCTCCTCCACCTCCTCCTCTGTTTGCTCTCCATGGAAACAATAATAATGTTAGGGATCACCATTTGGGTATTCAAAGTCAGAGATACCCTTCCGCACCAGTTCCCTTGGAACCATGGGACCGTGAAGCTAGCTTGGCGTACAGAAATAGAGTCAATGCAAATTCTGCCAGTCGAGCATCTGTGATTGATGAAGACCATGAGATGCCGATCAGAAGTAATTTACATAGAGCGATGGAGCGCCCAGAGGACATTTCTTCAACAGTACGCCGACAGGATTATCGGGATTGGCCTGCCCAGCGATTCAGAGAGAACCACCATAATCATCATCAGGTGAGAGAAAATCCAAACCCCAACCCTATTCTGGAACAAAATTCTTCTTCCAATGTTAGATTTCGATTGAACGAAAAGTTTGAGTTCGAGCAAATCAGTAGGAAAAGAAGTCTAGAAGAAGACAACGACGGGGAGCAATTTATGCGGAGAAGACAGAAGTTTGTGGATTTGGGTTTTGAGAGGACCGAGAGGAGGGATGCCCAATTTGATTACTCCCCTCAACGGGATGTTTTTTTGCCTCCTCCCCCGCCCGTTCCGTCAAGGGTTAAGTGGCAGGCGAGTCAGAGCGATCTGCCGTTTAATAATAATTTCATGGAGTCAGGGGACCAGAGGAAAATGGTTACGGAGGCAGAATCTGTTCGTTCTGCTGGCAATTCTTATGGTTTATCCTTGCCAGAATCCAGAGAACTTGCAATAAGGGCAGAAAGTTTATGTGATGAGGATGATATGGCGGCGTTCCCTGGTTTTTCCAAAGGGCAAACCATGCAGACCCCACTGCAAATTGCAGCAGAGGAGGTGGAGGTTGTCTCCGAGGAAGATGAGCTTTTTCCTCAAGTTGTAAAAGAATATCCAACTTCTGCAGCTGCTGGTGCAGGGTTACGTCAATTGGAAAAACCGGCAACAAAGGCTCACAACAAAGGCAAAAGATCGGGAATCCCAGGCAACATGTCTTCAAGGAATCAGAAACACATAATGAAAAGTAAAACTGCGCCGTGGGATCAACCAAACAAAAAGAAACTTGAGCGAAGACGGAATGCTTTCGATGCATTGGCTGCTCAAACGCTCAGTAGCAGCCTAGCATCGGTCAAAGAAGGGAGAATATCACAAAATGGATCTGTTCCCAATTTGCGACATCCAGCTTTGCAAGGCGAACAATCTTTGTACATCTCTGAAGGTGCAAAGTGGAATGAATTTGAAAAGATAGGTTCTGCTCAGTGTGAAAGGAACACAACAGATCTTTCTGTTGTTTTTGGACCCAGCGGAATGATAGCTCAGGAAGTTGTTACTTCAGGTTATGATACTCTGCCTCAATACAGGACCAATTCATTGAGTTCCAGAGGATTTGCCCAAGTTCATTCACTGCCTAGAGAAGAGATTGGAGAGAAAGCCAAAAATGAAGTCATAGACAGTCAAGGTATTAGACTTCAAAAAAATGGAGTGGCAAACAATGAAAATTCAAGTTCTCAGACAAAATCCAGGTCCATGAATATTATTTCAGAAATTATTTCATGTGAGAAAGGTTCAGTTTTAAAAGCTGATTCGTTCGAGTCTTCTTCATACTTAGAGGAGGTAGATGATCAAAATATAACTTTAGCAATGCGGTCAAAGGACAGAGCTGTAGTTTCATCGAAGCATTTGTTGTTAGACTGTGGAGAGAATGACAGTCCTTCCTCGACAAAGGTCAATCCAGTTAATGATGGACAAACCACAATGGAATTTCCGCAATGTACTTCTTTTGCGTCCTCAGAGGGCAAGGCCATTGACATGATAGACTTTGTGGAAAGACCACAGAAGAAGTTGAGAGTTGAGCAGACAGACAAACTCGCCATAACAGACAGCCAAAAGATGGAGCATGGTTGTTTGACGCCTCCACTTTTACAAACTGGTATTGAAGCAACTGTGCCACAGGGGACTCTTGCCGATGTTCAACTGTGTCAAGATAAAACTTTGGGATCACAAGTAACTCAAGAATCATCACGGGCATTCCTGACTCAAAGCTCACAGCCAGATAAGAAGTTGTCACAAAATTTGATTCCAGCATCTTCGTTGCCTCAAAGCAGGCCTTCTACTTTTGGTCACCCTTTCCGGACCAAAGGAATAACTAATCCAGTACATGCCATGAAGACTCGAACATGGCATCGCACTGGTAACGTGACTGGTTCATCTATGATATCTAGTGACTGGTTCATCTATGATATCTAGGACACGCTTAAATAATCATGTTAATGCTTTGGGTGAGCAGGTAATGGCCAAGGTGGAGAATTCTCAATCAGCAGCTTATGTTCGCAAGGGGAATAGTCTTGTAAGGGCATCCAGTTCTTCCATTGGGTTCACTTCTACTGTACCAGATTTGGCTGCATCCTTGAACGCTAATCAGACACGCCTACATAAATCAAAATTTTATTTCTACATTTCCATATCTCCATAAGTTCTGAGTTTTTTTTCCGGGTTCTGCTTCAGCTTTTCTGCTAGACAATCAACAATCCGAGGTAAAATCCTCTTTTCGTGGCATATAAAAGAAATGGAAGCACAATCTGCATGCTACATACACACCTCGAAACAAGGAAATCAATAACAGTTAAACTTTGGGAAATATGGTCTGAAGAGTTAGACCAGTCAGCAGATCCATCTCTGCTAGCACTATGCTTCATTCCATTTTGTGAACCAGGTGCTGCGTGGAGGTCAACAATAACCTTTAAACCATGTACGTGACCCCAGTTGAAGCTAGAATGACAAAATTCCTCTGACGTATAGAACTCTAACGTTCTCTCCATCTGTGTCCAATAATCAAACATTGAAAATTCATCCCACTCTATAACAACTACATAAACTTTCATTGGACACCATATTAGTGGGAAGTGGAAATGAAAACCTATCCATTGTATGCCAATCTTTTGAGTGAGTTGGCATAAAGCTCTGCTCAAGCAATTGCCAAATTAAGCAATGGATAAGCTATAGGATCCTTTTCCCTTGAGTAGCCAGGCATCTCAGTCTATCCATAACTGCACGAATAACGTACTGCCGAAGAGTGTCCTCATAATCTGCCAATGCTAGCCTCTGATTTTGCTTAATGATGGTTGTGTTCCTACGATCAACAATCAATCTAAAGTAATCTTCTTGAATCACTATGGGTATAGGATACTTGTCTCTAACAAAGAGACTGGAATTAAACTCCACATGTACATAAAATTTCTTTCCACAGAATTTGATTGTATACATCCTGAAAATTAAGAATTCAATATACTTTCATGCAATGTATTTGTTTCTCCCCCATCAAATTTGAAAACCAATCATAAATCCTCTATGCTTTTCAGCAGCTTCAATTTTCTGCCGTGTTTTTGTCGCTGTAGGTAAGGTTGGTGGTGACAGCACACTGTGTTCTTTCCTATTTTCTTACTTCCGTATGGACTTGAAAATGAACTATGTTTTGGCATTTTCCCTCGTGTTGTAACTGAAGCAGCTTCTGTAAATGAATCTGAAAATATGGTCTCCTTACTGGTACTGTCATCTGTTGAAAACTTAATTTCATCATCAGGCACTTTTGATTGATAAATCATTTCATGGGTATCTTCAAGTTTTGAGAATTGAGAATCCTCTGGAATTCTGTTCTGGGACGCCTGATTATTCTGCTTCTGGTATTGAAATTTTTCAAACCTTGTAATACAGAGCCACTTCCTTGAGATCTCGATGTCATCTCCACCCACTATGGGTATGTGCCATGAGCCCCTCTCAGACTCCTGAATTACAATTGAGTATGGAGGTGGCATGTGGAACCGTGGACCATACTTAGTAAAGGTAAATCGAACCTGGTGCCTTTCATTCCATTTGGAAAAAAAAATCATTCCCTAGCAATGCAAATAGATGGTCTCTCATTTCGTCAACTGTTATGAGCAAGCATTTAAATCTTACAGCTGCATATAACCAATACCAGTCATCATTTGAACCGGTTGGTGTGGTATACAGTGCACCGACTCTTTTTCATTTTTCAATTAATAGCTTATTCCCAGGTTCATTTGTAGGCCCTACTCGTGTGTGTTTATTGTGCAGGATGATCAGTGGCCATTTCTTTTCTCGGCTTCTTCCCGTATGCTATTGACAACAGCATTTAACTGGGAGAAAGAGAAGTGCCGCTCTGCAAACTTTTGTTGATAGAGGCACACATTTGCACCATCAATAATAGCTTCATATGGTCCATTATTATCCAACCACTCCTGATATGTGGTGAAGTCGGATTCGGCCTCTGAAGAGCTAAAGCTGCAATAGATTTGGCAAATTTTTCAGTCTCTGATGGATCAATATCAATTGTAACTAATTGTTCCCTGCAGCATCTGCAAACACCCTTATGGTCATTGTGGTGTGCCTAATTTTCCATTCCCCTTTAATCAACCAACCTTGGCCGTGCCTGTTTCAGATGAATAATCAAGAGCCAACATGAAGGAGAGACCTCACATTTGATCTTTCAGTGTCAAGTACTTCTTCCTTTCATCACTGTGAGCATGTCCATCATGAATTCAAGGACACAAGATTCTGATATCCTTTGTGACATGGAAAACAGGATTCCAAAAGCTAAGAGCGACATCCACCAGTTCTTGTAAATATGGGCAATGAAACAGGATTCTTTTTAGATATTTGAGCAAAGACTAAAACCTCTATAGAAGGGACTACATAAATCTGTGTGAATTCATTCAACAAGACAGAAAGGTCATTTGCTTGGACTAGTGGAAAGAACAGGAATTTGTTTTTTGTTGAGATCTTGATTCTTAACGCACAATACAAATGTCAGACGTGAAACAGTATTTACATTTATAAGTTGTTTGAATGCTGACCTTAGTCCTAGCGGTACATAACACACATTGACTTCATCACTGTGTCCTAAATATGTGAATTTGGATAGGGTTATCAATGTGTTGTCTGAGATAAGGATCAAACAATTTATTTTAACGTTAGATGATTGAGGTTTGAGCTGAAACTGTTACATTTGTGGTGTTTAGCATGACTTTTCTGGAATAGCCTTGGGATATTCTAGTCATTATATAGTAGTTCTGAAGGCATGCTACGAGTAACTGTGAGCAGATTATAGAAGAAGGGCACCTATGGCAATTCGTCCTATTGAAACAATAGACCCCTGTCCTCAAGTTCGACGGTGTAAATGATGAAATAGCGAAGAAATGCTCCCTTAGTGCTTCCTGATGTATACCAATTAATGAGCATTCAAGTGTTATTTCAAATATGAATCAAATTCGAAACAATGTCAAAATTTTCCAAATTTTCAAGAGAGCAGTGCTGTAAATAAAATTAAAGTTTAGATTCCAGCATACAATGGTCAAACTAGTGCCAAATAAACACATTAATGATGTTCAGTTATGACAGAAGACACCAGCCCCCAAGCACAAGACTATGTATGTAAAACAATGCATCCGCAATAGCAATAAAATAGAAGATATATACTAGTTCCAGAACAAGAAAGTTGGCATAACAATGATGCAATACACCCCAAAGTTTGATCATTCATACGGTAACAATTGAGTAGACATTGTCTTAGTGTCCCAATAAAATACCAATCTTTGATGAGAATAATTTACATTTGAAACTGCACGTCAGGGGTAGCCCGAGTAGTTTGGACTAATGGTGTTAATGCCGCCCACCTCAGTTCGAATCCTAGCTAAACTGCCCAGTATGATTTGCAGGCTATTATATCAGGCCAAGAAGTTATAGTGGCAGCAGTACAATACAATCTCTGGGTGGCATGGATGATAGTGTGTTCTAGATACCAATATCTCTTTGTGCATGTATAATAAAAAAAAAAGGAAATTACATTTGCAGCCAGCGATGTATCAAACTCAACTACACATGCTTGAAAGTAATCCTTTGAATATTTTGAGTGATATAAACACAACCATTATGTATTAAGTTGAACCAAGTCTGCTTGAAAGCAGTCCTCAGTGATTTCAATTGTTATTAACAAAATTTATGTCATCCTAAAGAATGGACGAATAAACTAGAAAGTGTTATTCACCATCCAAACAAAACCATTGGTATTGAAGAAAAGGAGATGGGGAAAATTGTAGAAGAGCAGAACGACATTTTCTTGATTGCCATCAAAATTACAGCTAGAATATAGAATAGACTTAATTATTTAGTTAGAATTAAAGCCATTGGAATGAAGCATAAAAAGTTTTTTTTTTTAGGATGACTCAGCACATGACTGAACTAATATATATTTATCTTCAGTCTGTCAAGCAGTGTGGCAAGTTGATGTGCTTGTCATGATAATGACAAAAGTTCAATACCCTTCAGCCATGCTTCCTGTAGTAATGCCATTCACAGAATCTTTTTGAGATGTAAAGTCATGTTAATGTGACAAAACAAAAGTATCATGCTGAAGTGGAGGTGCTGTTTATTGTAGTCCTTATGCTAATGTGAATTTTGGAGGGAGTCTAGGCATAAGTCTTGGTTGGCTTCAATACTAACAATTGCCCATAGTGGTGCAATGGCACTCCGACATAATGTGTAGTATTAAAATGTTGTAGCCTAAGTTGTGTTTCAGATATACAAGTGTAGCTGGAATATCTAATCAAACAGTTTGACAAGAGTATGATTGTATTTGTTTAGGATCTTGAGACTTGAACCTTCCGTGAATTTGAAAAGGAATGTATAATTTCCTGAAAGCTGAATTGTGGCATTTCTACAAACTTCAAACCAGAAATGTAGCCTTACAACTCAGCAATAGAAGCTGAATTGGAAGTAAGTTCCAAGTTTAAAGCAGCATCTCTCTTGAATAATATTTGCCTTGTAGAAGATAAGATCCACAACTTCTGGGATTATTTTCCTTGTATGCTGTCCAGCATGGAAGTTCAACGTTATGATTATCATCCTCAAGGAAATCATTAAAAGGAAGGACCTTCATGAGGCAAATTTCTAGTGGAATTTGGCTCATTCTTTTCACCATTATAGATGTCATAAATAAGGTTGCTTTTATCATATGTGTCATTAGGAGCATCCCATATCTTGTGAGGGTCATCAAAGATTGGTAGTTTATCAATGTAGACCATATATAATCTTCCTTTGCTCACCGAAGATACCAATCCAGATGCATGCATGTGTCAGAATTATTGTGGTATTCTTTTCTCAGATATACATTGTTTTGTCTTTCAAATTCTTAGCACAATCCTTCCCTGGAATATACTCATATTTTTTTAATTTCCTGGACAGCAAACTCATCATAAGATCTGGAAAATTGGTTGAAAGACTGAAATTTCTTCCATGCTTGCATCATCTTTAGAGGATGCCATGAAAGCTTCTTCTTTTATGACTATTTCATTATCATCACTTGATTTCGGATGAATACCAGGGGTTTTTCTTGCTGTAGGATTGTGGTATCTCGATTATCTTCTTCCACAACGGCCTTGTTATTTTCAATAAAACTTTCAATCCCTGTTCTAAAGCAGTACCTTCTTATGTAACCTGTTCATGGAATCTGCCGAAGGAGCATCACTGCTAACATGCTTAGCTTAGATAAAAATAAAAATGGGCTGATATTCTGGCAGCAAATCATGTACACAATCCCGATTCGAGGGAAACTCAAGGCTCTCTTTCAGATTTGGAGTTGTCAGAGTCTGCTTTGCATGTGGAATATGATGTTGAAAACACATCTTCTTTGTTTCCATCCTCAAGATTCTCACCTAAAACTTCATCAAAAACTTCATGTCACTCACAATCAGGTTTTTCAAGAGGATCAAAAATACCAACAAGGCCTTCATGCTGTGAGGCTACCAACAAGTGCTGGTAGGTACCTTTGAAACCCTGTGATTTTGGACCGCGGAATCTGAGAAAGCTCTTCATCAGAGTCTTGAGAGAATAGACCATCTTTGGACTAGAAGAGTATTCAAGAGAACCACAATGCTATTGTCCCAAAAAGAGCACATATAACTTTATCACGACATCTTCATGTCTTTCCTTCAATTTTAACATATGCTTCATAAATGCCAAGATATGTGGAACAACATCAAAAGGGTTTCCTCCAAATTTCGGAAAGTCTTTACCATAGTTAGGAGGATGCTTGCTTGAGGTATCTTACAATATTCTTAGTATCCAAAGTGGGATACAACGCATGCAAATCCCAAGGGACCATCTTTTGTCCATATAAAACCTCAATTGTGAAAATTCAAATTTGCAATTTCGTATCTTTTCACAATGGAGTCAACAAGGTGAAAAGTAAGGATTTATACTACTAATAATGAAAACTCTAGATCACAAAAGACTTAAAGCAATAACTCTTTATATTAAATCCATGATTATGTTCAAAAAAAAAAAATAAAAAAAATAATAAATAAGTAAATAATATGATAAACATTGAACTGGTTGGAGTATGTTTTGAGGAATTGAATGATGTACTTTAATTGAACTGCATGGAAAAAAAATAAAAATAAAAATAAAAAAATAAACATTGAATTGGTTGGATGTAAGGATAACACAATTAAAAGTTGGGATGGTGAAGACTTGAATAAGGCAATTATTCCATTTGTTTAATTATTTCTCATTTGACAGGTCATATTGTGAGCTGCATTATATATCATGAAATTGTCTTACTACTAGTAAATAATGATTAATATATAATAAATTTGAACCTTTGACATTTAGAGGACATTTCTCCCATATGAGATCGTGCTGGAAACAATCTCTGAAGTTTTGAGTCTTTTACGCGATTAATTAATTGGTTTCGAAGATGAAAAAAAAAAACCATCAAATTGGAAGAGTGAGATTTTTTTTTTAAAAAGAAATTATATGCATAAAACTTATACTAGCACC
>APFE031238289.1:0-29341 GCA_000404065.3 Pinus taeda
GACCGAAGTGGAACTAATTTAATCTAAATTATTGAAATCAAATTAATCTAGGAAGGCATTGAAATACTAACTAGGAAAACAGGAAATTGCATAAGGGAAAACATATACAACATGTGAAGAATTTGAATGACAAACAACATATGTGAGCTCACAACAATAAAGATATCTTAAATTATATTACAAGAACCAAATAACAAATCATGAAAGTGTAACAATAAAAGAATATGAATCAAAGCTAAGAATCCCCTTCTCCTAATTACAAAACTATCTCTTAAAGCTAATCTCCATTTCTTCATTATTATCAAAATGAAGAGAGAGCACTCTCTTATATACATGAGGAAGATAACCATCTCATAATTACATATCCAATATTATCTCAAGCACTCTCAACTACTTTCCCATTATTACAAAATATGATCCCTTTGAATCCTCCACAAATCTCTCACATATCTTGGATAAAATAATTACATATGCAATATTCTCTCAAGCATTCTCAAATACTTTCCCATTATTACAAAATATGATCCCTTTGAATCCTCCACAAATCTCTCACATATCTTGGATAAGATATGCCAACCAAATCCTCCATGATCTTCTCCTTTGGAATAGGCTTACATAATTATCTCCTTAATATGGTGGAGGAGATATTTGAGAAGTCTCTTGGAATTAATTCTTCACATATTTCCTGCACATCACAAAACTCACAGATTCTTGAGATATATATAAAAATATGTATATTTTCTAATATTTAATCATAAATTCACTTGTAATACAAAAATGAATAAAATGGAAAATAAGAAGGTGAAACCCAAATGTATTTATGAAAATGATATGATAAAACGTTAATGGGATGATGAAATGTAAGGAATAGTGAAGAAAAAGGTGGATGAAAATATGACATTTCTGAGTCCCAACAGACACCATCTGATTACCAACCAATAATGTAAGTCATTAACAAATGCGAGAGAAACCACCATTGATGTTAATGGACCTCAAGGTACTGCAGTATAATCTGGATGGTGTGAATAGATGAGTTGATGTCAAACACCATACATAACTTGAAATTTAACGAAACATTTAAAGGTCTAAGCTAGAGAAGTGTTCCAGTGTCGTTAAATATAGGAACTATCATTTTTTTCCAACGTTGTATCCCGGGGGTGAAATCTCATTCCACATATGTAAGTGTATAGGATTGTTCTCCACATAGCTTTGGGTATATTGGATGACGCTCCAAGCATGTAAAGTATATGGGAAAACTCTCATCAAAGGTTACACATTAGACAACACTACTACGGACTACACTTCGATGTACCATTGAGTATATATTTTGGAAGTCCACCATAGGTTTATATCCTCACCATAGGTAATTCAATTGGTCGCTTTGTATACTATGATACACTAAACACAATATTCGGGAAGATTGCCTGCACATACATTAAGTCCTTGGTTCTCCAAGGTGTATATTGTAGTTCACGGTTTCTTGGTAAATATTTTTCCTAGTTTATCTCTTTGTACCTCGAAAGGAGTCATTATGCTAGGGGCATGCAAACTTATATCAAGCATAGTTTTCCTTTGTTTCAAGCTTGAGTAAAAATGAAACCAATTTCAAGCATAATTTCCCATGTTTGTGTAAAAATGAAACCATTCTCTTTTTAGCTCTTGTGATTTCCATTCTTTATCAACCTGATTCTACCATATGAGCCTTCGTTTTCTCATTCCATTGTCATCATCGGCTTAGCCAATCATACACTCTCACTTGGTTGTATACCCTTTCCCGAGGAACCACTGCAATGAGTGGTCTTATTAGCCAACCTCTTAACCTCAATGTGTTTTGAGTAGTTACATCATGAATGGAACCAATTGCTACCCATTATACCACACGTTCCTTTAGGAGGAGTCCTCTTTTAGCTCTTTTCAGACTCCCAAAAGATGAAAATATTGTCGACCACTTGTCTTTTCGAACTTGTTAAACTAAATGAAAAGACATATACTCAGTATAAGTTTAACCCTTTTCCAGACTGAGATAGACTATTTACGAAAAATGAATACCTTAGTCGAACATGGCTAAGAGGTTCTCATGGGTATTATTTTCTTCCTTTTCAAACCTAAGGGACTATCTATGAAAAGGAACATCTGGAGTTTTCTTTTTTCGCCTGTTTTTCAAACTCTCTAAACATGAAAAATATGTTGAGTTTTACCTTTGATGAACCTGTTAAAACATCATACAACAATGGACTCGTCATTCATGACAGGACTGAACCACTTCTTCTCTGGGTTCGTTAAATATTCTTGGAGGGATTCATCCAAAGGATGAATTTATAGATCAAGTGTATGTTATCCTCCTCAAGCTTGTTAAAAAATAAAAAGGTACTAAACATTATGGCTAGGGAAATTGGGAAAATAGGATACTCCATTTTGTTAATGGCAACGAGTTTCTCTTGAACATGACACTCTTCCACTTCATCTCCATGGCTGTTGGGTTGAAAAATATACTTGTATTTTGGTTTATCATACTATTTCAAAGCCTCCATTTTTGGTTTTGGGTCAATGCTTCAAACTCCATTCAGTGTCGCTAATGTGTTCAAGAGAAATCATTCAATCAATATCTACTACAATACTCTTAATCCTTCATTCCATGTCTGCCTAACCTGATCCAGTTTCGTATCAGCATCATTCTGATCATTCTGTATCAAGTCATCATACCTGTTTCATGTCATTGATTAGGAATACATCAAGGCCCTCCTGCGATGGGTCACTTCCTGTCAAAATCAGCTCATTATCTAGGAAGTTGAATTAGAAACACCCCTTTAGTACCTTGGTGCTTGCATACATTAATGGCAAGTTTCCTCGCTCTCAGCAACATGTTTACATCATTGGCCTTCGGTCAAGAGATTCTATACAATGTTTGACATTAACTCATCTATTCACACCATACAAATTGTACTGTAGTACCTTAAGGTCCATTAACATCATTGGTGGTTTATCTCACATCTGTTAATGACTTATATCATTGGTCAGTAATTAGATGGTGTCTACCATGTTCGACCTCAGCTCATTGATTCACATGGTTAGACTCATACATTGGTTGGTCGCATAAATGACATAGAAGACCTCGAATCTAATTTCATCCATCCAAGCCGTGATTTCAAGAGGAATACAAGATCACAATGTATGATGGCTATGATCATACAGATAATCATATAGTCACGAGTCCACCATTTTTTCATCTGTGGATGTGTCTTTTTATACATGTAATATTAGCTTATGTGTTGAGCATGGGTATGCCTCCCTCAACAAATATGTCATGATGTAAATGTATTGCAATAGATGATGATCTCGTCAGTTGTTCTTGATCCCAACTGGTCACAAGGTAAAGCACTTTAGTCATCAACTTCTATTTCTAACTTTGTGCTTTAGGGGGGAATCTATTATAGGCCATTTTGTCACATCTAGTCAATGGGCATTCAAACATGATCATTCACATTCTTTCAACACTTTTTCATCCTACCTACACAAAGCCCTAAGTATGAATCTCTCATATCCTTTATTTTCTTCCTAAATCTGCTTCATTTTAATCATTTTTAGGACCAACGCACCTTGGCCCCTCATTGGCCAATGTTGACTACCAGGTTTCCCTACTCTTCACATGCATTGATCACCAACAAGTTGCTTAGTTTGGGGGTACGTTGATTCTAGAAATTTAGGAAAAAAAAAAGAATCCAAAATATTCCTCTTCCAGAAGCTTCCTACCTTGGATTTCTCATCGCTTATCACTTGAGCTCACCCTCCCATCAAGAGTGGATCTCAAGCCCAAATTGGTAAAAGGATAAGAAATCATAAACTACCTCCTTTACCTATATATTTAATGACATCCATAGGTAAGGGGTTGGATTTTGGAGATTGATTCTACCCTTAGGCTATTTCTATGAGAGATATCATTCCATGCATTAGGGTGATTAGAGGTTCACTTTGTGGCAAGGAAAGGACAAGTCAACTTGGAGTAGCTCTTTTACAAGATCAACACCTATTTTTGGTTGAAACTCACTCCATTTCTATTAATGCAAAGAGTTCTTTGTTTTCCAATATATGATGTTATGATTTCATGTATCTCAATACCATGTTGATATATTGAATAAATTGATTAGATGATGCTACATTGATCCGGATTTAAACAGGAACGCAACAAATTACAGAGATAACCATAAACACAAAGATGCAGCGGAAATAATACTTCATTTCATTAATGGAAAATACTGAAACATGCTTACAATCAGAAATGGAAATAAACTAGCTAGGGCGATGGTAGCTTATCTCTGAGAAGAGATGGGATGGCTACATGCCTCTGAACTGTTCCGAACTTGTGTTACAATGAGGCTCGACGACCTATTTATTATTGAGAAACATTGGAAAACCCTTCACATTCCAAAACCGACCCTTAGAAGATGAAACGCCAAATTGTGGGCCCCGTTTTGGGTACATTGGTGCATCAATTTCCCGGGGTCGTAACTTTAGCATACGATCTCCGTTTGACGCGTATGATAGCTCGTTAGAAAGATCTATCCGAGAACTACCACTTTCCCAGATTTCCCAAAAAACGTCGTTTAGGGCCTCAAAACGGCTCCGTAAGTTCAGGACCCGAAAAAACTGCTAAAAATATTAAATTGTGCTACAATTACGGAAACTAAAAAACTGAAAGAGACAGTTGTGGGGGTCCAAATGGGATAGGTTGGTGGCCACCAACATCCACCTGGATCATTACCCCCAAGCTTCATTTCATTCACCTAAGTAGACTATTTGTGGCTATTAGGTGGATGGAATGAAGGTTCATTTATGAGTTCAAGTGAAAGACTCTACTGGGATTTTATGAGATCTAATGAAAGATTTGACTTGGAAGTTTGCTGCAGGGGACTTGTTTCATTTTTTAGTGAGCTTGACACACGACATGGAACTCTACTCACTTTCCTTGTTTCATTTTTTAACGAGCTTGTAACAAGACATGGAAATATGCTTTGATTCATTGTTTCTTTTCTTAATGAGGTTGACACAGGACAAGGAACTATGCTCGTTATTCCTTGATCATGGCCCATAAGAGGCATTGACTTCCAAGAGGTTCTCATTAGATGGGAGAACAATATTATGGAAGAGATATGTAGCAAGGAATCCATTAGAGAGATTTGGTTACAATCCCTGAATACCTAATGGACAACATTACAGAATTGATCATCAGTTGATGTAGGCATGGAACGAGTTGCAACATACTTGACCCGTGGCACGAAAGATACCATTGGGGCAAAAGGACCATTTAGGGAGGATGGTTGACTGGAAGCCATACTTGGTCTGGGAAATCAAAGCTAGTCAACGGTGACAATTATGCCTTCATTCGGGAAACACATGACTTGAAAGAGTGTTGAAACAACAGCTCCCATTTCATAAAAATTTTCCGACCCAAGAAGTAAATTATAGGTTTTGGGCCTCTGCGATCTGAATTTTGTGTATTGATGTCTTCCAGAGTCATCACATTTTTGTTTTATTGTATCGACATTTTAAACCAACCTGTGCGGCTCATCATCACGATCAGATGTCTGAAGAAGTCAGATAATTTTGGGGCAATAAAGATAGGAAAAAATGGGCTAGTAATGTAAGTAACCGACCATGTTGATTTTGTTAAGAAATGAATTTAGTTTAATTAATAATTAATAATAATATCTTTTTTTGTTTTTCTTAATACCATGTAATATTATAATGTTTAAATGTTATTAATTAAATGTTTTAGTATTAGTTACATTTAACAAACATAAATTAATACCTAATGTTACTATTCTAATATGATTTTATGTGCCATTATAGTATTATAATGTTTTAAATGATATAATGTTATTTGTTCATTAGTAAAAATTTTTGTATTAATTATTTTTGCTAACATTAAGATCAATAATGTTAAATATATTATGTATTAACATTAATGTTATAAATAATGCAAAATAATTAAAACATGTGATATAATAATAAAACTAAATCGGTCTTCTAAATATGACTAGTTGAATTTTTATTAATCAATCATTTTTAAAATAAATTGTAGAGGGTTTTCCTAAATTTAATGTTAACCGTGGAGCATAATTATTGTAATTTAAAATTACAAAATGCTATTTTAGGGATTCAAGGTAAGGTGGGCTTCTTGATTAATGTTATTTATTCAAATGTTAATAAAAATGATATTAATGATAAGTTGAACCATGAGGAGGTCATGAGATAGTGGGTTCAGGAGAGCTAGGAGACAGTAGAGACTCTAGTTAGCGTAGGAATCCAATCCTTGACAAACGATTTAGTGTTCCCTACAATTAGTTTAAGCTTCTTAGCTAGATGTTTCACAAGATGGTAAGTAGGACCTCTGATGTTATTCACTATGGGTTGAATGGGGATACCTTCCTTGTGAATTTTAGGGGCTCCATAAATCCTAGGGGTGTAGGGATTAGTTTCGATTAGATTCTTGATATTATGTTGTTTTCTGATTTTTATTAAGTTATTGACATTTTTGAAGATCCTGTTTATGGGATTCTTTTTTAGTTTAATGTAACATCCACTATTGGTTAGGTGCTCTAGCATATTCTCATTGTAATATTTAGATAGACTAAGGGTAGATCATAAGCCTTCTTGTTTGATAGGTTCAGTTCTAAGCGTAATTTGCTAAAATCTGAGGGAAGGAAGAAAAAACCGACGAAGAAGCTAAAGGATCAACTTTAGGATCAACTAGTGGTTGATTTTGTGTAGTTGTAGGAATATCCAGTTGCAGGGCCAAGGAGATTAAGAAAAACCAAACTTGCAAGCCAATGGTAAATCTCGGAAGGGACAATGTAGCTATCTAAGGAGCACAAATATTTTTGAAAGCAGGAAAAGGACTAGGATTCCCATCCAAAGAAATTCCTTGATCGGTGGACTTTGGAGTTTTTTCCATATGTCTCAACCTAATACTAACTAATGAGTGATGTTGAGGATGTTATCCGCAGTCAATTAATTTTATTTTAATCAAAATAACATAACAAAACAAAAGAGGGATAATCTAGGCAAAAGGATTACCAAGTAACTGTGACATGAAATATAATGCTTAGTAAACCAAGGACTTAACATACATCCAGGCAATCTCACCGAATGTTGTTTTCAGTGTATCATAAGATACAAGGCAGCTAACTCAGTTACCTATGGATGGATAGGAACCTAATGTAGTCGTCTCATATATACCCAAAAGTAGGAGGAGTCACAATCCATCTTATCGATGTCTAATGTAAAACCACACAGTGAAAGCATTCCTTTATAATTTATGTACTATAACACCGCCCTATATACCCGAACGTATGTCGACAAGTTATGTTAGATATGTGGAGCCCTAACCCAGGTTCAATGTTATTTAGGTAAACAAATCCCTTCACTACCGGCCCTTTCAACATGAGCCCATAGAGTGTGGACCAAATTCTCACCTGAAGCAGTATGTGGGGATGTTGGAGCCAAGTTTCTGCACCCTTAGATGGTAGTGATGTTAGTTTATAGCCTTTGTTCCTACTTTCACTTAGGTCACTAAGATCTAGGGCTCTGCCAGCCTAGGTCTATATTTCTCCCTTCAGTACCTCTGTGAAGATGTACGATTGAAGTTCAGGTAGCCTTAAACTAGGATACAGGAACTTTCGCGCTGCTACAACAACGTATCGTATAGGTTCCCCAGTTATCTTAAGTGTTTACTTATCTTACAAAAAAATTCCAGTTAGCGCCATGTAAACTGATATTCCTACTTACGTTGAATTAACCAATATAATCACATATATTTGCGCATCACACAAACCTTGTAAATTAAACCCAAAATGCAATATAAATAGATGCATTAACAGGAAATAAATACACAGAATTTGCATAATACTTCTCTTTATTGATATCTTTAGACCATTAGAGACTCTATTTTCCCTACGCACAAAGTTGTAGGGGTCGACGCACTCAGTTGCAGACCTCCACCGTAGGCCTCTTCACACACAGTTGCAGAGCCTCTACCTATGCTAGGACTCGAAACACTTAGACTTCCCTACCAAGCCTCTTCACATCTTTCTTCACTAAAGATTTTTCATATTCTAGATATTTCTTAGCTCATTTTATACAATCCCATGGTTCATGTACCATGGGTGGATCTTTGCAGCGAACTTTACATTTACAAAATAAGGGAAAATAACCCTTTATGACTTATGACACCTTCGCACTCCGTGACCACATAATGCAAAGGCTTTACAACTTTATTAAAAAATTGACCAAAAAAATGGGCTTTTAGCCCAAAAATTGTCCTTGGGTGATCTCATTCCCAATAGGCCCCCAACACAAACATGGTGGCTCACCCTTGAGTCACTTTGTGGGCACATATATCTTGGTGTGACGACGTTAGGGCTTCACCTGTATGACCACAACCTCAGTGATGCACTATGTGGCTCCTTACTTCAGTTATTCAACCAATTGGTCAGTCGTCAGCCCTCAACTGTCAACTTGAAGGTTCTACTAAGTTGCTTGCAGATTTGCAAGATTTCCTTCAACAAACGTCATGACCACATAAGCCTCATCCAAATAGGGCTTCAAGCTCGCCTTCGACACTACCTCCTTGCGTTGTGCTGCATTTCCCTATCCTTTCAATTACATGGCCTCCTATAGCTTTGCCAGTATTTTTGTGAAAAAGACAGTTCATGCTATGCCTTTTACCTTGTCATAGCATTGTTGTAGTTCTCCCGCTTTTGTCCCCAACCTTAGTAAATGAGGGTCCTCCTGCAGACTCATCAAGACCTCAAACGACTGTAAGTTTTTTACAGTCTACTACTGCACAGTCAACCATTGCTCTCACCTCTGTCAGAGCGATTCCATGCTACTCCTTTACTTCTAGCAGAGTTGAGTATTGGACCTTCAACTATAGATCGACAATCCATAGGCTCAGCTCCAAATGATGCCTAGCCAACTCTGTGCAAGCGTCATGCACCCTTGTAGCTAGCTTGTGGATGTGCACCTCGATCCGTTCTTCCTCAGGAATTACTAGCTACGGGACCATTCAGCATGCCTCCTCCAGAACATGAATTATCTGCTTGTTTCGGCTGGTTACCTCGATCAAGACGGTGATGGCAGAGTCTCACTGTATAGCCATCTATTCATTATTAATCGCCTTCTCGCTAATCACCTATAAAGCCCAGTTTTCGTGGGCTCTCAACTATGTGATCAGTCCATCTTACAATAGGTGGAACACCTTGCCAGGGAGCATTGCTAATTTCAACACCAATCCCTTGAGGGCACTAACAATGGGCCTATTAGCTTCATTCTCTATGGTTAGTGCTCCATCCGGTAGTAGTATCAGAGTAGAAAGCTTTGCGTGTAGCATCTCGGCATCTTCTGAAGTGTCGATTGCAAGGGTGTTGGACACCATGCCAGCCTGGGATGTGTGGGTATGTAGCTCCTATACACGTGTCTCGATGGCTCCCAATAGTAGTTGTTGCTGTTGTTCAAAATATTATACTGCGTACGCGGCAACATCCCACACCATGTCTCCAACATCATGCAAATCACCCTCTTTGAGGGTGATTGGATCTAGTGACGCCTTAGTGGCCTTAGATTTCTTCCTCAACCCTAATTTCTCTTGTTCCCTTGGATGCTTGATGAGGGCTGATGTCTCCTGTGAGTGCGCGCCATAATGCTCTATTTTCTCGTCTATTTCCTCCTCTATGTCAGGCACAAGTGACCTCATGCCTTTATCAAAGCCCCGGTCTATTCCACCTATCTACTTTTCTATCTACTGGGTGGTATCACACTCTAGTTCAGCCTTGTCAATGACCGCCTTCTTCCTCTTCTCGGCGAGCTATGCCATATTGAGCTTGGCCTCCTCCTTTTTGCGTTGCATGATGGAATTTCTTGCCCCCACCACCAAGTCTAAGGTAGTACGCCACTCTGCCATCCAGTGATCAAGTACTCCATCAATTGCACCATTTGTTGCTGAGTAAGGCAAGTCATACCATGTTTGCACAGGGTCCTTCTGTGCCCTAATCGACACTTGGTGAAATTATAACTTGAAATTTGTGTACCCCTGTAGGTTGGAAAACATAGTAGGTGGCATTTTTTGATTGATGCCCATGTGAATGTTCATTTCCATAAAGATCCAGAAGAGCTTTCTATCCTTGATGCACTACGCATCCTTGGTTTCCCATAGCGAAGTGTACTTAGCTAACTCTGGTAGGTCCTACATGACTAGGGGGAATTGATTGTCTCTCAGTAGCTCCCATGCTACCAACAAAATCCATAGAAAGTGCCATGATAGTGGAAGGTCTTGTTGAGCTCTTATGCCTCTCCATAGTTTGCAAGGAACTCACCACAAAGATAGTGAACCCAATTGAATTTGGCTTCTTCGGCGCATTCGGCTATAGGAGCAACAAATGGTGACAACAATTCTTCTACATGACACTTCCTCATAACCTTCCTCACCAAAATCTACATGGCCACCTTGACTGTAGGGTAACTAATACTGGAGATGGCATAGCCTTGCAGTTTCTTCACAAGCTTCAATTTCTCCTTCATGGCCTTTGTGAGGGACTACTCTCCACCTTTTCTACTAAACATCATTACCGGATTTTCTCTTCTGTGGGATAGCCATGTGATCCTATGGATTAATTTTTCGATGATAAGTGTGGGCTCTTCCAACCACAGACACCCATTGTGCACCAAGCATAGTAGCTTCTTGATGACCAATACTATAATCGGGGCACGACTGTAGTGCAGCACCCATAGCAGTTTGAGCAGACCTACCTTGCCTACTCCCCTAAGTCGCTTCTACAGTTCCAATGTAGTCATCCTAGTGGTTGTGTCAATGATGCAGTGCATTACCTACTTGGTCGCAAAGTGCGTGAACTTTTTATGTTCATCTAACTCCCAATCTTCTAGTATTAATAGAGAAACCTATCCCAAGTGTGGTCCTTCAAACGTAATCTCATCTCGCAGCAGAGTTGTTTGTAAGGCGACCTTCCTCTGGTCAATCTACTTTGGCACCTTAGTCTTGCCCTTGCGCAAAGGAATGCACTTGGGAAACCTAGTGATAGGGTCAGCACCGTAGAGTTTGACGTCCTCTACTTCTATCCCCAAGTCCTCATCATCCATCAGGATGTCCTCAATTTCTTCCTCCTCTAGCTCTTGGTTGATGGCTTTGCCCTTTTCCTATACGATGGGCTTATTCTTTGGTGGGTTTCTTCTCAGTGATGCGTGCACCAGTATCATAGCCCGCTTGCCCTTTTTTTCCTTCGTACTCTCGCAAGTTGGGATCGGCTTCAGTGAAGGTGTCCATTTGGGTTTGGGAACTTTAGCTAATACCTCAGGAACCTATGGAGTAACTTCCTCTACCTCCATGAAAACATCTGGCACAACCCCCTTGGATGTCACTACTTCGGTGTCCATAGCTTCTACAGTTGTTGACATGATGTTATTCAAAAGGTTTTGTGTCACCTCTGGTAATTGCTCAAATGTTGAACTCACTATCAGAGCTTCAAACAATTCATAGTTCATGTGTGCTTGAGAGCTCAATGACTCAATTCTCAAAATGGCAAGTGTTTTTTGTTAGGAAGCCACTTGTTATTTATAGGGCATTTTCATCTCAAATCCAATCGTTTCCCCCACATTATGCTCATTAATGTTGGATTGGTGGAAGATTTCCAAGCATCTTACCCATAAAGTTCATTTTAAATGTCGGCCACCCCCTCCATTTGACCACATTTCTACCATCAAATCATGAAAATTGACTTTAATGGTCACTTTTTGACTGACCTATGCAATTTCTCCCTGGATACCATAGCTCCCTTCACGTTGTCACACACGTTGTGACATTTCTTTGCTTTGCACAATCCTTCAATCATGCAGTTCCCCAATCTAGGTAGTGTAGTTTATAGTCCTGTGTCCCCTTTCAACTACCTAGAGTGCTAAGACTATGATATCCTCATATATTCAGCTCACCGAATCAAGAGTGTATGGCCTCAATTGACTACCAGTCACCTTTCCTTGGAAGGGATCTCCATTCTATTTAACTAGCTAAACTGCTTCACCGTTGATAATCTCCTTAATAGCATAGATCCCTAACCAATGCATTATGAACTTCTCTAGAAATTCATCAAACATATTGTCATATAACAAAAATAGATCATTTATTTTAAATGTGTGCGGCTTAATGTTTCGATGATGCCATGCTTTTTCATGATTCTTTTGGAATTGTTGCTGAAATCCAGCTAGAAATACTTCTTCCTTAAGCTCAGCTAGCTGTGCCAGCCTCCCTTCGAGGATTCCACGATCTGCCATACCCATGAGTTTCACAATGCACAGACTAGGAACAATGTATTCCATGGGAATCATTACTTCCACACCACATATAAGCCTAAAGGGTGTCTATCCAATCAACTTTTTGCATGTGGTCAGATATGCCCATATTACTGCAGGGATGCATAGGTCCCAATCACTTTGTTGAGCATTCCAAACCTTTGTTAGTGCATTCTCCAAAACCTTATTGAATGCTTCCCTGTCCCATTAGAATATGGGTGAGAAGGCATGCTTTTCTGGTGATATACCTAAAATTCCTCCATCGGCATGCTAATTGTTTCATTCAGAAAGTGTGTATCGAGATTGCTAATCAGAATCTTTGGAATCCCAAATTGCTTCAGTACATACTCAAAGAGGTAGCTCGAAGGATTAACACCTACAATCCTTCATAGGTTGTGGCTCCACCCATTCAGTCAAATACTCAGTCGCAGTGATAATGTACCATGCTCCCATATTATTCCTTTGGGGCTAAATGGTTCCCACAAAATCTATCGCCCATTTTCCAAAAGGTTGCATCGTCATCTATGGGTTAATATGTAGCTCATCCCTTCATGATGGACTACCAGTCCTTTGACACACATTACATGCCTTGAAGTAATATTTTTAATCCTAATAGGAAGTTGTCCACCATAACCCTGCATGAGGAATTTTGATCTGATGGTACGCAAAGAACTTATCAGTGAAGGAGTACACTTCTTGGCCACCTACAGTATCCAACACCTCATCAATGAATGGAGGTGGGAAGGGATCATGTATGCAAGTGTCATTCAGCTTCCTAAGATCTAGGCATATCCTTATTTCGTCCTTCTTCTTCTTTTCCTTACCACCATTGGGCTCACCCAATCAGATTCTTCTACGGGCTCAATGATGCCTATCACGAGCATCTTGTCTAGCGCTAAGTGGAACCTCTCCTTACACCTCAGATTGAGACGGTAAGGTCTTTTCTTAACTAACTCCATGTTAGGTTTAAACATGATATTCATAAATCCCAGGTCTCCTATTATCCCCTTTGGTTCCATAAAATTGGTAGGAAACAAATCTTGGTATTCGCAGTGCAATTTGACGACCTTATCTACCATTGCATCATCCCAGTAATCTCCAACCATTACGAATTTAAGCTCCACCTTTGTACCAATATTTACCTATTTCATTTTCGGTGGCACATTTATATTAGGATTCTCAATTTTTGGTCCCTCGACCTCACGGTGACCCTCGATTTCAAGTATATTGATCTTTTCTGGATCCTCATCTTCTTCTTCAACAGTCATTCCATGTCATGGCTCAGCTGATTAGTCCAATTGGGTTGAATCAGATACAGAAGATCCTTCGGTATCCTATAGATTGTTGCTTTTAACTTCATGGAGCACTTGGTCAGTACAGTCAAACCTATCTTTGATGTTGATCGTCATTATGAATCCTTCACACAGAATATCACATTCACCTGTACCATGGCAGAGCTCTCTTTCCAAGTACTAGTTCATCGAGATTACATCCAAGGTGTGACAGAACAAGTGCACCAATTCAGCTTGGGGCTTCACTCCATAAGCCTTAGCACATTTGACCAAGTGCATGTGCAGATAATCCTTCTTGTCATATTTGGCTCTAATTCATACCTTCAGCTTCCCAAAGTGTGTTCTCATCATCCCCCTACACTCACGCCAACCATCAAAGCTACCCTTGTGCATACCTGACTATCTTGAGGGCATAGCATGCAAGGCCCAGTACAAGGCCTAGAAGCACTGCTTCTTTGGTACTTCCCTCTCAAATGCATCCAAAAATGCATCTACATCATTGAAGCCATTGTAAGTGGGCATATCTCTTACCTTTGATGATACATAATGCAGCAACTAGGTCATCATGTTACAGCTCAGCATGGTTACTTCATGTAGCCGATTTTTTGAGCGCTCTAATTCTTCATCAGACTCTAAGGTGTGGGAACTTTCACAATCCCGTGTAATTTATCCATCCATTGTTGGATTCACTAAGTCTTAGTCTTACATTGTTATCTTATATATGAAATCCAAATTGTCATGGCTTTCTTAATCGTGAACCAGTTTAGTATAGCGTGATCTTTCAATAAGATCTTAGGGGACTATTACATGAATCAAATTATTTTCAAATACCATATTTTACTTCTTTAGGTTGATTACCTCGTTCATGTCAGTAACCCAATCAATTGCAAGGAGCGCAGGGTAGGGTTTCTTGTCATACACAATTTCTGTTACTTCAAAGTCAACAAATGCTCTCGCTCCTTCAATATCTACAATTACTCCTTGCAGTTGTCGCACGGGGATGATCTTCTATTGATTTTCCATCTTCACTAAATTGAAGACCACTGCATCGTAGTTCTTCCCATCTGCTCCATAGTCTTCTTTGGTAAAACTCTCGTGTCTGACCCCAGATCTAGAATAACCTAATCCATTTCATATTCTCCTATCTGCACGGTCAATCTCATCTCTCATCATGTCCTTGATTTATGCTTACCAATATTTTGTACCACGTGCAATTCACCCCAAGTTTTTCTGACGCATCTATTTATAAGCTCCCATAACCTTGTCAATGCCTTCCTGTTGCGCCATAGATTCATGTAGCTTTCTAGGAAGGTCATAAGCATAGAAGGGTCCATTTCCTTATCAGAATTATCCTTGATCCCTGAGATAGAGGCCTCAAAGAAGCTCTTCTTTTATTCCATGAATGTTTCTCATGCATGCTCCAAATCAAACTCAGCCTCATCGTTGGGGCCTTGTTAACCCATGCATTATGCTTGGGTTGTTTCCCCTTATCATCACCCACTACAATTCCACTTCACAACATTATATTCACTTTTGGATTTTCTTCGCGAGGCTTAGGCCTCATAATCTATAGGCTCTTAGTTTCTTGACATGGTAGCACCCCTTTGTTGCATATGCTCACTATCAACATAGGACAATCCTTTGTCTCATGATAAAACTGAGTACAATATTTGCACGACGGTCATGTTCATTTAGTGCATTCACAAGCATAGTGTCTTGGTCCTCCATAGTTGTAGCAGATTAGTTGTCCCCGACCTCTACCAAGTCCTCCTTTACCTCGACCTCATATGTGCCCCTAAAAGCCCATTTGGGTCATCCTAGTGCTCTGGTCAGGGGGTCGGGTTTCTGCCTAAACTCTATAGGCAGGTGTTCTTTTGACCATGAATTCATAACTTTGGCAGTTGCACTCATCATGACCTACTAACCTGCAGAAGTTGAAGAATATTTGTTTCAGGGTCTGCACGAACTTCTGCAGCAAATGACAGTTATCCATCATATGTTTCCCTGCTATCTGACATATAACACACCACAATGCACAACCTGCGCTTGGTCCTACTTGGGCTTCCAATCTCAATGGCATTAGTCCTGCTCATGTAATATAGTTCACAAAGACTGGGCAATGGTCTTTGTCGTGCCCCTGACCCTTAAATTTTAGGCACCGTATCTCTTCACGCACCTCTAGCTGAACTATTTTGTCTTGCTTCAAACTTTTCATTTGAAGGCAAAGATTTTGCAACTACGCATAGATATGTTCAATCCCCAAATTCAGATCTTGCATCGGTGTTTCATGTAGTCCCATTGCAATCTACAAGCCTCTACTTGAGTTGTAAGCTTATGTTGTGATATTTCAACCCTTAGGTATTGTAGGAGTGAAGCCACGAACCACTTGGGGTGTTGTCCATCTGATAAGTTCATGTTAGCTTCATAGATTTTACAGTTCAACCTCTGATCCAATTCTCAAGGTGTCTCGCCTAATTTTATCAAGATTTCATTGAACCCCACAACCAATTGTGCCTCAGATTTATTCCTAGTAAACTCTTTATTTAGCGGGTCTGGATGTCTGCCACCCCAATGTTTGGGTTATCATTAGAGTACTTGATGTAGTAGGTTAGCGGATGATCTTGGAAATAACTAACCAATGTTTCCTTCATCGTGTGATCATTTGTGACACCCTGAGCTTCCCATATAGCTTTCAAGATGAACCAAAATTGGTTCATGTCCTCATTTCCCAAGCCTTTAAACAAAGGAAGGTTCATTGAATTTGCCATGTCTAACTACGGTGGAGATGGTGGTAGTATGGGCAAAGTCACAGGTGATGGTGGTGAAGTTGGAGGTGGTGTAGGTGGAGGTGGCACTCATGGGAATCCCTATCTTATTTATTGAATCACACTCCACAGAGAATCTTGCACTACTCCCACTTCATCACCCAATGCAGGTGAAATCAGTGGACTATATTCATGACCCTTTCTCCCTTCATTTTTGTAAGCCTTTCCACTTCACGTAGCTATGAAAATCAAGGTAGATGCAAAACCAATTTCTCACATAATAACATCCTAATCAAGGTATTTAAAGACTTCAAGTACTTACCTCACAAACCTTTGAAAAAGTTTCACTCCACCTTACTGTAACTAGCTAAGGTATTGAATGTGAATTCAGTCACAAATCCTCCTATGATGTGGTCGAGCCAATGATCGAGAACATGGGCAATCGTATCTTCTAGGCACAATCTAGTGGAGTTGATTGTACTAACTCTTGGGTCCAGATAATACAAATGTTAAGTCTCCACCTTTCTTGGCTCTCTGCTAGCTTTGTAATCCACTCGTATAACTCAACTCGAAAGGAATAGAAAAATATCTCGTGGATTTCTATATATAGGTACCTGTCCAGCCACTGTTCGCTTATAATTGATGGATTTATGTTCCCTTGCACCGCAAATTTGTGGATCTTCCTTTCCAGCTAGTCTTCGATCTCCTTCTTAGCTGGATTCTAGTGGTACGACATCACACATCTCTCCTAGATATTCCAATCCTGAAAATAGAACAATTTGTTCACTATGTGGGACCTGACCTAGGTTCACCATTAGTTAGCCAAAAAAAATTGCTACACTACTAGACCTTTCTTCATTAGCCGATGGAGCATGGACTGAAGTCTCAACTGAAGCAGTATGGGGAGATGTTAGAACCAAGTTTCTATACCCTGAGATGGTTGTGATGTCGGTTTATACCCTTTATTCCTACTTTCACATAGGTCACTAACCTCTAGGGCTTTGTCAGTCTATCCCTTTATTCAGCCCTTCAATATCTCCACGTAGCCTTAACCCGCGATCTGGGAACTTTCGCGTTGTTGTGATAGTGTATTGTATAGTTTCCCCAGTTATGTTAAGTGTTTACTTACCTTACTAAAGAATCCCACTTAGCACCACATAAACTGATATTCCTACTTGGATTCAATTAACCAATATAATCACACATATTTGTGCATCACATAAACCTTGTAAATTAAACCCAAAAAGTAATATAACTAGATGCATTGCCATGAAATAAAGACACAAAATTTGCATAATACTTCTCTTCTCTGATACCTTTAGACTATTACAGACTATAGCCGCCCTGCGCACACAGCTGCAGGGGTCCGTGCACTCAGCTGTAGAATTCTACCCTAGGCCTTTGCACACTCACCTACAGAGCGTCTACCTAGAGTAGGACCTGAAACACTTAGGCTTCCCTACCAAGAATCTTCACCTCTTCCTTTGTTAAAGACTTATGAGTCTGTAGAGCTTTCTCGCTTAGCTCCTTTCTATACAATCCCATCGTCTGCGGACAATGGGTGGGTCTTTACAGCCGACTTTACACTTTACAAAATAAGGGAAGGAAACCCTTTATGACTCATGACACCTTCATGCTCCGTGATCACAGAATGTAGATACTTTACAATGTTATTACAAAATTGACCCAAAACGTGGGCTTTTAGCCCCAAAACTGTCCTTGGGGGATCTTGTTCACAATAAACTATGATATACTTATGTACATTGAATGAGGAATCAAACTTGGAATGTATCAGAGTCCATTAGCAACGGCTGTTATGTTTAATGACATTAGAACATGTCTCTAGCATAGACCTCTAAATGTAATGAGTTAAGTTACATTGCTCCATTAAGTTAACTGAGAAAGTTTTTAGTTGATCTTGTTTAAAAGTTTGCCTTTCAAGTTCACTGTGTGATGTTTATAAAACTCCTAGAATGAAACTATGATGAGAAACATTATTTTCATTTGATTTAAACAATGGAAACCATAACTAAAAGGGATAGAAGAATCAAAATCTTTAAACAAAGAGCATATAGCACATCTAATGCAATTGTCCCTATATCATTCTTACAAGAACACACAAACTTATAAATTCATTATGAATGTTTTTCTTTTCATTCCTTTCATGTTTAGATGAACATAAGGAAACCAAATGCACAAACGTTCAATCAATGCTTTTCACATGAAACAAATAATTTATGACAGTTTCTTTTCAAACAACTGAAGATATAATTGATGTAACATAACTTTGACAATGAATTGATAATGAAAAAGAAATATCTTAAGAAACACTAAACAATGAAGCCCAAATTAGGGATAGGATAAGAAATACAAATTTATTTCAGAGTCATAGAAAACATTGATCTTTCAGCAAACAACATCATCAGGAAATTTGGAAGACCCAAGCAAAATATGGGATTTTTAGCTTGTCCGGGATTAATGTAGCCCTAAGCAGGAGATAATGCACTACGGTGCACTGTCTCTAAGCTAAGGATGCTCTACAGTGCACTGTGTCAAGATAAACACTATTTGGGTGCCAAAGAACCCAATCAGGAGACATTTAAGAACACTTTTTTACCAAAGAAACACTTCAATATGGCTAAGAAGAGATCAATGAAGTGAAGTAAAGTCTACTAGGATGTAATATGATAAGGTTAAACTCCAAGGAATGATGGCTGTTCTCGAATATGGTCGCCAATTTGTTATATGGAACTTATACCTACAAATAAATACATCTTCCCTAAGCGGATAGTTACACTTAGAACAACATAAGGAAAGTGGTTTAACCTTTTGCTACAATATATATATGATATGAAGGAACCTACTTGTGATCTTTCACTTCCTTTGATCTCCTCTGAATTTCTCTTGTCACTCCTACTCAAACTGAATTCGCTCAATTGGTACCTGCCAACATAAAATGAAGATGAAAATGATCATATCATATGATCTATCTACTATAAACAAGTGGAATCAACAACATTTGATCATATATTCATGATCAATATAAACAATAATATGGGAAAAGGAACAAACAACTTTATTAATTGATAGAAGGAGGAGCTACACTTGATCTTGTTCGACCCCGTGTCACTCATATAGCTTAGTCCAAACCCTCATCAAACAAATATGACATCTATCCAGCAACATAACATTACTTGAAAATTATTTGAAGACTCAAGCGAATAGTATTTCACTACAATATCCAAATTCCTGCCCCTCATCACTATGATGAGTTGTCAATTTATACAGAAATGTAAGTGGTTTTGTCATAAATTGGGCATTGAATGGTTTTCCAAAGTTAGAGTTAGTTTCCATGGAGAAAGCAATGAGAGGATAGAGGGCCAATTGATCCATAGTGTTTTGGGGAGTTTTAGTGTCTATGGATAAATTCCTAAACCCCTAGACTAGTAGCTATGTCTAGAACAAGAATGCAAATCATTCTCTAACTTTTGTATAACCAATAGATTAAATAAAATAGTAAAGAAGCCTACCCGAAGATTTTGCTTACTCCTTATCCCCCTTGACCAACTATGTCGCTCCTTTCCATACTTAATCCCCTTGAAAACTACTTGCACACAGAGAGAAGACAAAAATTGATTAAAGCATATGATTGATGTATTGATTAAACAAAAAATGGAATCAAGTTTAAAACACACATTTGAAATCATCAATAAAGAATACAAACATGTGGAAGAAGCTTTGAAAAATTTATTAGTAAAAGGAATAGTTACAACCCGAATTGCTTGATTCAGTGCCACTACTCCAGTTCAATCCCATCCTCTCGTCATGACAAGCAAGACATTTTGACATCATTACAATACTTTAAACCAACTTAAGTCTCATACTAATAACATCTCCCTGTAATTCAATGATTTCAAGGCCCTGATTACTTAGATGAGTGATATTTTTATAGATAAATGAAGCTAGTTATGCCATAAATGGTGACAATTTATGCCCTCCCAAACTTATGATTTAGTTCCATGGAGGAAGGGATAAAGGGATTGATGTTCCTTAACTTCCTCCCTCATCTAATTTCAAGCCCAAATGAGTGGATAGCCTTGGGAAACTTCTAGAAGCATCCTATGGATAAGAATATATTCCAAACCCCAATGCATATTTGACTCAAATTCACCTAGCATAGGGTAAAGAGGGCTCAAGTGCATTGCAATGCACCCTAGCAATGTACTGCGTTGCACTGCACTGAACCGTGATAAAGGTCTGTCTGCACTGATCTTCTTAGAGGCAATTTTTGGATGATTTTAGTCATGGAATCTATTGGGAAGGAGGCATTCTAATGGTTGACTTCATTAGGGCATATAACAACTGAATTAGGGTTTGATGAGCCCTAATAGTATAGATCTAGAATTTGGGGTTGATGTGCCCAAATGGATCTATAATAGTTGCCCCCTAAAGCATGAATTTGTAAATATGTATGTCGAGTGAAATACTTTACTATGTGGAGAGGAGGGTTCAAAGTGGAAGGTGGTCTGCATCAATTACAATACATATATCATGATAATTTGATTTTTTCTCATGAACTTGTTGAGGGAAGTCATTCCTATGCTCAGCTTATAAACTTTCATTACATGTACAAACATAGTCTTCTATAGATATAGACCCATGAATGGACGACCATGAATGTAAGGCCATTGTACATGTAAATTAGTATTTCTAAAAATATGACAGCCCGGATGGATGAAACTAGATCTGGGATCTTCCATCTCGTTCAATCTTTTGCACAAGTACAAGTCTAACCATGTGAATAGATGATCTAAATTCTAACATGGGAGGACATCATCTGATTGCCAACCAATGATGTAAGCTATTAACATATGTGAGAGGAATCACCAATAATGATGATGACCCTCAAGGTACTATAGTACATTTCACATGGTGGGAAGAAATGATTTGATTTCAAACACCATACAAAGTCTTACAGTTGAAGGCTAGTAAATGTCAACCTATTGTTGGAAGAAACCTGCCATTAATGTATGCAAGTCTCAAGGTACCGAATGGTTGTTTCTAAGTCAACTTCTTGAATAATGTGCTGATGTTGACAAGAAGCAACTCATTGCAGGAGGGCCTTGACATATCCCACACCAATGACACAAAATGAGGTAAATGATTTTGGAGATGAAAATTTACTGACAACAGAAGGTTCAAGAATGGCATTCATGAAAATGAAGGATTACGGTATTGCAAAAGATGATATCTTGAACATATCAGCAACACTGAACGAATTGGCAGCATTGACCCAAAACCAAAGTAATGGATTGTGTGATAGAACATAGGTATGATAACCATCAAGCAGATAACCCAACCCAAATAGTCTAAATGACCTGGTAGCATTGACATAAAACAAAAGTGATGGATGGTATGATAGACCATAGGTATGATAATTGTCAAGCAGACAACCCAACCCAAATAGTCACAAAGATGAAGTGAAAGTGTCATGTTGAAAAGCGACTTGCTACCATAAAGTGTTCTCCCCTTTTTCCATTTTCCCCAATCATTGCTCATGAGTACCTGTTTATTTTTTATCAATCTTGAGGAGGATAACATATGCTTGTTGTATAATTCCACCATTCAGGCGAATCCATCACTATTTGATGTTTTAACGAGTCTAGTGAAGGTGAAACTTTGTCTTGTCTAGATGGACAAGTTTGTCGCTATTTGATCTCTTTTAGGAGTTTAACCACAAAGGAAAGTGAGTCCTTTTTATGTTTAGAGAGATTGAAAATGTACAAAAAGAAAAACCCACAAGTTCTTTTTCGTAAATTAATCTCTCAAGTTTGAAAAAGTGTAAAATAATACAAGAGAGATATCATTTCCAATCGGTTAATGAGATGGAAAGGATAAGCGCTTGGTAATATTTTCATATCTAGAGAGTCTAAAAAGAGCTTAAACATGACTCCAGTTTGAGGAATGAGTGGTGTCTAGGGTAACAACTGGTTCTAATGATGTTGGAACTTCCCAAAACATGATGATTTCTGTGAAGTGGCTGGCTAATAAGACCACTCATTGCAACTGTTCCTCAAAAATGGTAAAACAACCAAGTGAAAACTTATGGTCAGCCCAAGGGATAGTAGCGATAGGATGAAAACAACCAAGGCTAATCTAACAAAAAAAAATGATAGAATGGTAATCATAAGGGCTAAAATGGAAATGGGTTCAGTTCTAGACAAGCTTGAACCATAGGGATCTATGCTTGTATTTAGTTTCATGTTTACACAAGCTTCGAATGAAAAGCTATTCATGGATTCAATTTCATTTTTACAGAAGCTTAAAATGAAAAACTATGCTTGAGATTGGTTTACATGGCCCTAGTATGATGAAAGGGAGAGTCTCATGTAAGCAGATGAAAGTTGTTGCAGAGAAGCAGGACAATTATCCAACACTTTTTTGGCTTCATCCATATAGGGACAAAGGTTAATTGGGTGATTTTGGTTTACATGCCCCTAGCATGATGAAAGGGAGAGTCTCCTGTAACCAGATGGAAATCTCTGCAGTGAAGGAAGACAGTTATCCAACATTTCTTTGGCTTCATTCAGATAGGGACAAAGGTGAATGGGGTTATTCCCATCACATAACCTACAGCGAAACTTAACTTGACCGCTAGGTACATGGTTTCCAATCTTCATTACATTCGCCTAAGTAGACTACCTATGGCTATCAGGCAGATGGAATGAAGGTTCATATATGAGATCAAGTGAAACACTCGACTAGGATTTTATGAGATCTAATCAAAGACTCAAATTGGAACTGCGGACCTTGTTTCATTTTTAATCAGATTGACACAAGAGAAGGAACTCTGCTCATATTCCTTGTTTCATTTTTTTAAATAGCTTTACATAAGACAAGGAACTCTGCTATGATTCCTTGTTTCATTTTTTAACGAGCTTGACACAAGAAAAGAAACTATTCTCATGGGTCTGTTTCGTTTTTTAATGAGGTTGACATGGTAAAAGAACTATCCTCATGGGAACTATTTCATTTTTTACTGATGTTGACATAGTATCCTCATGGGAACTATTTCATTTTTTACTGATGTTGACATAGTAAAAGAACCATCCTCATGGATCTGTTTCATTTTTTAACAACGTTGACACAGTAAAAGAACTATCCTCATATTCCTTGTTTCATTTTTAACGAGGTTGACACAAGAAAAAGAACTATCCTCATATCCTTGGTTTCATTTTTTAACAAGGTTGACACAAGACAAGGAACTATCCTCATATGCTTGGTTTCATTTGTTAACGAGGTTGACATAAGACGAGGAACTATCCTGATATCCTTGGTTTCATTTTCTAACGAGGTTGACACAAGACAAGGAATTATCCTCATTTCCTTGGTTTCATTTTTTAACGAGGTTGACACAAGACAAGGAAACATCCTCATGTCCTTGGATCAAAACTCATAATAGGTCATGAAGGAGAGATCTGGTTCCAATGCGCCCAGTACATGATGTACAACATCACTAAATTGATTACTAGTTGATGTAGGTATGGAATGGTTTGTCACATAATAAACCCGTGGCTTGGATGATAGCATTCGTACAAAAGGACCAATTAGGGAAGATGGTTGACTGGAAGCCATATTTGGACAAGGAAATGAAAGCTGGTGAACGGTCACAATTCTTCCTTCATGCGGGAAACAAATTGCTTGAAAGAGTATTGAAACAATAGCTCCCATACCATAAACATAGTCGCACCCTAGAAGTAAATTGTAATCTAATGGGCCTGGGACTACCATCACATTCAGATAAATGATTTTTTCCTCCCAAAGTAATAGATAACTGAGGGAGGATCCCTAATTTTTTACTGGCTCCTCTATTAGAAGCCAACATATTATGGATAACAGACACAAGGGGTGGTGAAATGAGCACTTGCCAAGTAGTTGAGGAAAGGATACTAACTGATGCACCTTCATTTATAATAGTGTCAGATACAATCATATTACAAACTTGTACTATGATTTGGAAAGCCCCATAAGAAGGAAGATGAAATCCTATCAGTCGATACCATTCAAAGGAAGTGACTAGACTACTTGGAGTGGGTACCATAGAAACAAGAGATTTAATCCCTTGAGTTACGAGAACGAGAGGATTTTCCTCCTGTCTTAATGGAACAAGCAGATTTCCCCCAAGCTCATTTGAATCTAAAGAAACAAAAAGAACCTAAGTCGTACAATATTCACTCTCTTTAGGAAAGGTACGACTTACAAAAGGTGAGATTGGGTGAACTATTACCTCGACCTATTAATTTGGTTCATGTATAGACTCATAGGATTCACTTTCAGAGAGAGTGAGTTTGATTGACGGTTGATTTTGGTTACTCAATTCATCAACTAATGAAGGATTTAGGAAGAGTTTCTTGTAACCAGATGGAAGTCGCTACGGTGATGTAGGATGGTTATCCAACACTTTTTTGCTTTCATCCAGATAGGGACAAAGGTGAATGGGATGATTCCGTTCACATAACCTATAGGGAAACTTGATTTTTCCCTTCCTTCCATAAACATTACTACCACTAGTTGATGGTGTGTCACTAACATGATCTCCAGAAGTTGATGACATAAGATGATGTGAACGGGAAGACCATTCTTCTAAGATCTGAGGAATATTAGGACAATTTCGAAGAAGATGGTATCTCGTACAAATTTTGCATGGATATAGAACTTCGTGAGGGTTTAGGGATGGTTTCTCATCATATGTTGCATTCAAAGCAATGATTGCTTGGTTTCCCCTCTGCTAAATTTGCTTCTTATTCTTCTTCTTCTTCCCTCTATTCTTCTTCTTAGCCACCTGGTTACTAGAACCAATACTTTCACCAAGCAAAGAGGAAGAAGGGGAGGAAGAAACAACCGAGAAATAAGGCAAAGGGTCAACTTTAGGATCAACTAGATGTTGATTTTGTCCAGTTAGAGTACTACTTGATTGCAAAGAAATCATGCCATTTTGTACCAAGTAGGTTGAAAACAACCATACTGGCAAGCCAATGGTAAATCCTAGAAGGGACAATGTAGCCATATATTGAGCACCAATATTTCCAAAAGGAGGAAAAGGACTAGGATTCCCATCAAAAGGAATTCCTTGATTGGTGGACTCTGGATTTGTCGCCATATGTTTCAACCTAAGATCAACTAAGGAGTGAGCATGAAGGATGTTATCCATAGTCAATTAATTTACCTTAATCAAAGTAACATAACAAAATAAAAGAGGGAAAATCTGGGCAAAAGATTTACCAAGCAACTGTGAACTCGAGAATACCTCTCAGTGAACCGAGAAGTACGGGTAGGCAATCTCCACGAATGTTGTGTTCAGTGTATCACAGTTTACAAGGCAGCCAACTCAGTTACTTGAGGATGAACAGCAACCTAGACTTGTCCTCCCATATATACTGGAAGGTACATGGAGGCCCAATGCGTATAAGCGAAGTCAAATGCAAAACCGCATAGTGAGAGCATTCCCATATATTTTACGTATTGTAACACCACCCTATATACACGAAGGTACATGAACGAGCTACGATATACTCACATATGTGGAATGAGTTGTCACACTCAGGATGTATTGCAGACAAGTAAGCAACAACTGCTTTCTTTTATGACGCCAAAACACATCTCTAGCCTAGACCTCTAAATGTTTTTTTTTTAAAGTGACAATGCTCCATTAGGTAAATTTAGATAAGTTTTAAGTTGATCTTCTTTAGAATTTGCCTTTTAGGGTTCACCACGTGATGTATGTTTGCAATTCCTAAAATGAAACTATCATGATAAGCATTCTTTCCATTCAATTTAATGATGAAAATCCTAACAACTTAGGGATAAAGCAATCAGATTCCTTTTGATCAAAGATCAAAGAGCATAATGTAAATGCAAATTCCCTACACTATTCCTATCAGAACAAACAAACTTTTTTAATGCAACATGCATGTATTTCTTTTTTATTTCCCTTAATTTAAATGGACAAAAATGAAAACTAATGCACAATCGATAAATAAACTCTTTTCATAAAAAATGACAATTTTCGACAATTTCTTTTCAAGGAAAGGAAAACTTTATGACACTTTCATTTTCAAATAAATTAGGAATCATGGCACTTTCCACAAAAATACTAATCATACACACACATCAATCAATCAATCTTCCATGAATGAATACTTAACGACAATTCAACTTTCGAAGGAAAAGATGATTTTATGACACTTTCCTTCCACAAAGATTAATCGACCAAAACACTAACTTTCGACTATAGATTGAAAATGAAAAAGTAAATACATAAGAAACATTTATCAATCCTAGTCTAAGTAGGGTCAACTAAGGATATGAAAAACTATTTTTAGAGACAAGAGATCATTGAGATTCAACAAATCATTCAAAGAGGAGAAAATTGGCAAAAACCTCAGCTCCTAGATGGGAAACTGGCCCTCAAGAGATCAACACAGGCTGCAATGAGAAATAATGTGCTTTAGTGCACTCGCTCTATCTAGGAAGTGCATTTCCACGCACTATTTCCTTCATTGGGCAACGCTGGTGGTAGTAAGCCATTTTTGAAGGAAATTTAACACAGTTTTCACTAAATTTTCAAAGAAATAAGACTGAAATTCAATCAACGACCACAAGTATAGTATGTATAAATACCTTAAGAGGCTAATAAGCTACTAAGATGGATAATCAATCCCTAATGGAGTCGCAAATTTGTTTTGGGAAGTTTTAGTGTCTATGGATAAACGCCTAAACCACTAGACTAGTAGCTATGTCTAAAACAATAGTGAAAAGCATTCCCTACTTTTTCTATAACCGTTAGGTTAAATAAGATAGTAAAGGAGCCTATCTGAAGCTTTCGCTTACTCCTTATCTCCCTTGACCAATTATGTCCCTCCTTTCCATACCTAATCCACTTGAGAAGTACTTGCACACAAACAGAAGACAAAAACTGATCAAAGCATATGATAATGATTTATTGATTAAACATAAAATGGAGTCAAGTGCATAATACCCATATGAAAGCATCAATAAACATTACAAACATATGAAAAAATATTTGAACACTTTATTAGTTAAAGGAATAATTACAACCCGATTTGCTCAATGGAGTGCCACTCCTCCAGTTCAATCCCCTCCTCTCCTCATGAAAAGCAAGACATTTTTACATCATTACTGTTAACACCCAGGTTGTTCCCTTTGACTCTTGAGGGAATACGGCCGGGGTAACCACTAACCAATCTTTGGGCTACAGCTTCTAGCCCAGTTGTAGTCAGAGAGGGCTCTCTCTGTTAGTTTTGTCACTGCTTTTAGTGAAGGTTTTATGCTAGTTACGAAGTGAATTTTTGGTTGTTTTTATGTTTGGTTGGGAGGATGCTTCTGATAGCTTTAGTGTCTGTCTTCAGATGAAGCTAATCCATTGGGCAATGGGGTCTTTGACTACTGTTCCCTTGAGGTCTTGACTGAAGTGTGGATGTAACTACAGGGCCTGTATGTATTCTGTGAAACAAACTATAAAGATTGAGAGCGAAATGGGGAACAACTTAGCAAAGAGCAATTAAGAATTCTTTACTTGAGCTGACTGGTGTGGAAGAGGTCTGTTATTTGGGAACAATTTTTTGAATTTCCTGAAATAACATGTTCTTGTGATGATACAGTATTAAAGGTAGCACTAAAGAATTACTCTTTAAATACCATAACTGAAGAAAACATATAAAAACAGCTAGGATTGAACTCAGGGTAATCGAAGATTAAATCCTGGGTTATTCTTTTTCCTGGTTGTTCAGAGATTGAATATACATGGGAAACATGAAAGATACAGGAAGGTATAACAAACATACATATAACAGAGAGTAACGAGAAAACTTATTGAGCCATGGAATACACAGGAATCCTGCAACTTTAAGCCACACACCAGCAAGTCATCATGAGAGACAATATTTGAAGAAATCCCATTGTTCTTTGTATTAGCTGTCTGAATCTTTGCAACATGAGAGTAACAGAAGAGAAAATGAGAGCTTTCTTACATCCGGAGTCCAACCCCTCTAAACAAGCACGAGGGGGAATATATAGATGTTTCATACAGAAATATCTCAAGTATTGAGTCATCTGAGAGGAAAATATCTCTTACACTCGTACATGGAGAGTAGATGAGAAGTAATTGCAAATATAAATGACTCTCAAAAGCCTTTAACTCCTGTCAGGATAAATTTTTGACCTTTGGGCACTGCGGAGTCAGCTGTGCGGCTTTATCATAAATGTAGAATGAAGTGCTCTGCCGCTTTTACTTTTTGTGTCTTCTTGGCCCTGCCACCTGTGCTTGCTGATGCTGCTGCTGCGGTCGAGTACCTGTGCTGAGTTGGCTCAGCGTCTTCATACTTGTTGTTATGGCCTTTGCCTATCTGTAATATAAACCTTTTTCCGAAAAAGATTTAATCCTTTCAACTTTGGTTCAAAAGTAACTTTATTAAATCTTGCCATGTATCTGGAGGAGGAAGCTGATGCTTCAAAATTGACCCTAAGGTCTCATCAGCCTCTGTGTAGTTATAGAAATGGGGGGGCTCATCAAACAGATGTGATACTTCATTTCTGATAAAAAACAAATTATCTATTTTTTCAAAAAGAATTTGCCCTGTTACTGGGCCTGCTGAAGATGTTCTTGGTGTCTTAGCAATCTGAATTGCTGCAAAAGTGCTTACCCTCTTGATATATTTTTCATGAGAGAGTAACTTCCCTGATTCTAGCAAGCTGGGGAGCCCTTTGTCCTGCAGGGCCAAGAACCTATTCTGAAACTTGTTTATATCTGCTTGCATATCCTGGATTCTCCTATCTAGGGTTTGGATTAAATTTTTCATTGTTGTGGCTCTTTTGATCAGAGAAATGGTTTCAGTCCTATTACCAATTCCC